>OW028584.1:18152637-18270137 GCA_932294295.1 Alitta virens | reverse complement strand
ATATCCAAACAAATATTCAGTTTGCAGTTTGCAACCAATATGTTTGAGTTGGAGTGCACGTGCACTCCCAGATATCTATCTCTCTATCTATCTATCCCTCTTTCTCCCTATCGCTCTATCTCTCTATCCCTCTTTCTCTCTATCTATCTCTCTATCTATCTATCTATCTATCTATTATTACACACCTTCTCAGCTGGAGTCATTGGGGGGGTTTGTCCGATTCTTGAAGAATCGAATAAAAATTCGCCGTTTTGAAAACTTCTGGTTGGTATTTTCAGGGTCAGGGGGGTCTTTTCTGTGATGTTGCTAGGTTCGTCCTCTCCAGCCTCTTCCTCTGGTTGGTCTTTGACATCCGGTTCTGGTTTTGGGGTAGCGGGCTCTCCATTTTGATTTCCTGAAAGAAAACATAAAAAATTAAAATTACACGAGTGTAATCAGCCACAGAAACCAATCAAAGTTTATGTTTATATTCTCTGTAATTCCTAGATAAGATATGGGCAGCCCAGGCCCGACTAAAATAGATAAGAATGCCTCAAAAATGCAATTACCAAATGGAAAAATGCAATTTCATCACCACGCACTATGGTGTAAATACGAAATAGGAATAGCGTGCATTAAACATCCATGGCTTACACCTGCGATAGATAGATGGATAGATAGATGGATAGATAGATGGATGGTTTGATAGATAGATAGATGGAGGGTTGGATAGATAGATAGATAGATGGATGGATAGTAGATAGATAGAAGATAGATAGATAGATAGACAGATAGACAGGTAGGTACATAGATGGATAGATAGAAGATAGATGGATAGATATATAGATAGATAGTTTTCCACTGTACAGTCGGAGATGATATGATAAACATAAAATCAGAAAACATGTAATGGATTTTGCAAAGATGTTATACTGATATGATTGGCAAAATGTAATGCCTTCTCAAATTTGAAACTCTATGCAAAGAAAAGAATCATGTTCAAAATAAGCTGCGGTAATTCAGATGAGACATACTGCCTTGAAAGATACCAGATTAAAAGCCTTACATCGCATAAAAGCATCTTTATGGTGCAGAAATGTAAGCTTCTACTCTCCGTAGAAAATATCGAATGGCTTCTCATTTTATTGTTCTTTTTTATTTTGTATACGCTAAATCTCGTGTCTGTGAAAAGCATTATTTCGACATGATTTCTGTTTTTTATGATAGAAGATATCCATGTATCAATGTAGCGTAGGTTAGCTTATACAATCCAACCCAGCTACAGTTAGTTTCATAAAATACGGTAGACTCTAGACGGCTGTAGCGACCTATGACCTGTGATCGAAACATGCTAAAGCCAGCTGCTTCTGTCCACTTCTATAGCTAATAAGCGGCTTACATCTATCACCATATAAATATAAACCTTGGTAAATGTAAGAAATTAATCTAATATGTCATAAATATGTACTTTTAGATCCGGTTTTGAGTAGCCAGTAATAACAGTTAGGTTCAATTTGACAGGCCGTTTTTTAAATGAAATTAACTGTACCTCATATCTAATATAATCAAAACTTTGAAACGCTTAGTTCAACACTCATTGAAATAAAATGTTTCCTTATGCTTTTTTGAGTGTTTCAAACTACATTTTGGTGTTTCAAAACAAAAAGCTATGACCATATTTAGCAGTAATGCTGCTCATAACCTGATTATATTACTTTACACCTTTGTATTTAATGCTGCTCAGTTGTGTACAGGCCAGTTCTAAATGCAGCTGGGTGGCCTAGTGGTAAGAAGCTCACCTGCTCCTCTGAAGGACCCGGGTTCAATCCCAGGCCCGGGCAACCTTTAATGAGCATCATCCCAGCTGGATGTCAATTCGGATGAGATGTTAAATTGGCGGTCCCTTGTACTCAGTTTCTATGCTGAGGCAAGTAAAAGATCCCACGCATGGAGTAAATGTGTAACATGGGTGGACTCCTCCTCTCTCTCTCACCTCGATAGCGGCAAGAAATTGCGTTAGAAGAGTGCCCTTCCAATATCTATCAATCTATCTACTTTTCTGAGAAAAGAATATTCCCTCTGTCAAGGAGCCATATTTCCATGTGTGACAAACAAGCACTCATACAACCGCAGTAATAACAAATAATCTGCAATAAAAGCTGAAGAACAGTTTGACCAATTTCAATTTCAAACTTGTGTGTGCAATTATAGGAGGACAATGAATCGGCTGAACAGCCTTAACAACACGTG
The DNA here is from genome assembly GCA_932294295.1 of Alitta virens. NCBI lineage: Eukaryota > Metazoa > Annelida > Polychaeta > Phyllodocida > Nereididae > Alitta > Alitta virens. The sequence continues at coordinate 18,267,908 of OW028584.1, read as the reverse complement.
GATGAGATGGATTACTATAAGATGTGAGCAGAAAACGGAACAAGGCTAATAGCTACTTCGGATGAATTAGTGTGGTCTTAAATGTTAAATGCAATACTAAAAGATCTAACCACAGTGAGATAGATTACTGTCAATTAAAGTAAGCATTCTAGAATGGATAGAGTGTAATATTTCACTTTATGCTCTGAAACGCCATTTAACATCATTTGCGAGTCCTAAGTCTCACACCTCGCTCCCGGTTGTGCCTATGTCGGATGGCTGTTTCATCCTTCGTCTCATTGCCATGGTCCCTACCTGTCCTAATTAGCCCATCAGGTGCAGAAATACAGGACGTAAAGCCCTAATCCACCACCACTCACACCTCTCAGTTTTAGATTCTAGTAATCATATTTGGTCTGCCTGTATCTACATATGTACATTCACTTTTTGTCCACCTTTTACTTTCCTTATACTGTGTAGCAGCGACAATAGATGGATTAGTGCTGTCTTAAATGATAAACGCTAAGCTGAGAGATGAGATCCCAGACATATTACTCTAACTAATTAAGCATTATAATATAATGTCAAACAAGGACTTTTTATTTGAACCATATCCTAACTGGCCTATCGTCCGGCGAAACTCTGAAACAATGTCCAGCTTTTAGTGCCAATGTAATGATAAGATGCTACGGCCACTGGCTCTTAATGAGTTGATGTTACAGATTTAGATAACATGATAAATTTGTTTGACATCAGCCTGACGTAGAACAATGAAACGGGCTTTACATCCCACAATTTTGCACCAGATAGGGCTGATCAGGACAGGCAGGTGCCAAAGCGAATGATGAAGCAACCTTCCATATGCTGGATTCGAATCCAGGACCCAGTGGTTGGCAGCCCGGCATGCTACCACTGAGCTAAGCCCAGGCCATGCTCTGGGTAGGGGCCAACATTGAGGAGACTGGCTGAATGCTCGTTCGATGTGGCATACTATTGTGTGTCAATACTTTTTGCCAAATAACAAATACAAGCTATTCCAGACAGTCAAACAGTCTCAAATACAACCTAAAAAGCTTGCACCCAAGATATTGATACATGTACCATGATTTGAGGAAGAAAGCACAATCAGCCAATTGCAATCAGACCAATTACTTAGTAATAAGCAGTCAGTTTCTTACTGCAATTGAAATAAAGTACAATCTTTCATTGCATGGCATGAAGGTAAAACTCATGCAATTACTCTCCATAGAAACTGACTGTGACAACCAGAGAAGTGAAATGCGTACTATGTGACTGCCATGTATTTTCCATAGATACTCCTTTCATGGCTAAAATTCCCAGGAAATCATGTCTCCAGGCAACTAATTAAACATTCCTGGAAGACAATTTCATGTAATGAGGTTGAACATTTCCATAGAAATATTAATTAGTACCATGTCACCATGCATCAGGACCATTCGTACTGTAAGAAAACTTATCTTTACAGGAAGGGATAGAATTTTGAAGCAAAAATAAATACCTTTAGTAGGTCCAATTCCTGTTAACTTATAAGGGGGAAAATATGATGGTGATTTGGTCTTAAAAGCGGATATTATGCTTGGGCTAGGCTGGCACGACCTTTATAGCCTAATGCCGAACTGACATGGCCAGTGGACAAGGCCAGACTGAAAATCCGCTTTCTTAGACATTAAGACCTTTTGACTGGTTCCAAAAGGACGACTTCACCCCGCCCCCGGGTCCACGGACAAAAATATCTACCAAGTAAGCAAAAAATTACTTTTGTGCCTCTCATTTGGCCAAAATTGAATTTGTGAACATTTATTTCAATGGGCCGATAATTATTAAGGTTACACAAGAACATTATGGCTCAATCGACTTAATAATGACGTGATTCACAATGGTCTGAAGCTGCTTTTAAATGCTTAAATTGTTTGGTTTTAATTAAGTTTCAAAAATTGAATGAGTTTCAGTTGTTTTGCATAATGGATTTAACAGGAGTGTTACAGATGAGGAAGTGTTCACATTCTGTACACACCATCATAACTAATACCATTCGAGACCCTCCTCAGCCCATCAGAAGGCAGTATTCGCTGGTGATAAAATCAGTAATCAGCTCAAGCAGGCTGATAATGTTTTCCGCTTCAGCGATCACCAGGGAGTGATAACTATTCAAACGTTGAAGGATTTGTGACAACTAAGACAATAAACAATCTTATTAGTAACAACTACATAATTGAAAACAAACGGCAGCATTTAACACTATTAAGACTGCTTTATTTTTAAACAACACTAATATAAGAGTACCTCAATATAAGACCACCTCACAATTAAGCCCACCTCACTATTTAGACACCTCACTATTAAGACCACTTCATTATCAAAACCGCATCACTACCATAAAAACACCTCAATATAAGGCCACTTCACAATTAAGAAAACATCAATATAAGATCATCTCACAATTTAGATCACTTCACTACTATACAAACCCCTCAATATATAAGACCAACTCACAATTAAGACCACCTCACTATTTAGACCACTAACTATTATGACCACTCCATTATTAAAACCACATCACTATCAAGACCACCTCACTATTTAGACCACTTTACTAGTGAGACACTTCAATATTAAACCACAATATAAGACAATGTCACAATAAAGACAACTCATCATTCAGACCAGCTCATGATTTAGCACACCTCATGATTAAGGCCACCTCATTTTTAAAACCACTTCATCATGAAGACCACCTGTTAAACCACATCACTATCAAGACAGTCTCATGAAGACCGCCTCACTATTAAAAGCACCTCATTATTTAGCCACTCGATTTGAGAAAAACTTGACCATTGTATTTAAATTACTATTAATTCCGTCATTACGACCACTAAAATTTGCATCAAATGGGCAGGTTTTACATCGGTTAAAATTTTCATAACAGCGAGAATTTGATAATTATAGTTAGGTTATTATATATCCGATTAAAAAAACTTTGATCTACATACCTTACCATTCAATATTATCATTGTGAAAAATAAGATCCATTTGCAGTAGAGTACTATTACCTCTGATACACTCATTGCAAAATCAATTCTAAGAAGGATTAAGTTTCTGTTTAAATTTATTTTAAGTTGTCTACTCTCATAGTATTAGTGAGTTATTGCCCTTGGGAGGCTTATTCAGGCTTATCACACTCGAGCGCTCATGCGCTCTTGTCCAGTGGCTAAGCCAAACAATTTGAAACTTAAACTGTCTTTAAATGTTAAATGTCTAGACGAAATTAAATAAGCACACGATAATCTCCATCTGTGTTTATTCATTATCCCTGTAATATTAACGTGGGAATGGAAGTTTGTTTGTTTTTTGCTCTCAATTGGCAGCTGACATCATACTTTTCAAGGCATGTGATTGGACACCCACAACTTTTCTGATGTAAAGAACTTACTTTGACATACAGAAGCATTTTGCTTGAGTCATTATTTTGTCATGATTGTATTTAAATTGTATGTATTATTCTGACTCTGATCAAAAACGACATTAAATAAAATTTTACTACTACTACTACTACTACTTTATTGTATCAATTGTTATCTGTTTGATTGTTTATGGTTAATCCTTTGATTTTTGTTTTGATTTTTTTATACAATTTAAATTGTTTACCAAGTTTTTAATTAAACTTGGAATCTGTGACAGCAAAATATTGACTAAAATCGGATTAGCAGACAAGACCTGAACTGAAATGATGTCATTTTCTGACTTTGTGCAAAATTTCAATTAAAATTCTTCATAATAATTTCTGGGATAATAATGTGACATTAAAAATAACTTAGAAATAAAAAAAATACCAGCAGTTTTGAACAAATATGAATCTTGTGCAGTGGACACTCTACTTTAAGACCACCTCACTAAAAGGCCCACCTGGCCATTAAAGCTGCACTGTCTGTCAAATTTGCGATTTTGTAAGACTCAATCAAATAGTTCATAAATAACCTTATTAATCAAGGAACACTAAATTTGTGTGATCTAATGATTTTATAAGACATTAATTAATTAAAAATAAATTATACATTAAGAGAAAATCCAGACCAAAACATTGAAACACAATGGAAATGACATCATCACCATTGTTAAGTATTGTGATGTCATCACTGGGTTTGTTTACATATTGAGTTTTTGATGGCATGAAAAACTAATATTTATATTATTTATAAAACTAAATTATTGTGCTAAAGTGGGTATGTAATGGTGAAAAATATCATGAGACAAGAAGGCAGTATTGATTTATATCATTACTTTTATGCACAAATTTGACAGACAGTGCACCTTTAAGACCACTAATTATAAACCTAAGGTTTTCTACTACAGAAGCTGTACTTAACAGTTGAGAACAATTCGCCTTTAAGGCCATAACTTTTTGGTGGCCTTTGATTAGGTCCTTCTATATTTACTATCAACTGCATGATTTGTAACTGAAGGAACACTATTGTTGGATATGCTCTTAAATGATGACGTCACAAGTAAACATTAGTGTTGTGTAGTCATGACAACGCAAGTACTACGTCTGATTTAATAAGACAGAGATGTCTGCCTTACCACACGATCACAAAAGTGTAACTGCTGTTTTGCAACACAGGGTTGGATTAAGATAAGATAAGATAAGATAAAACTGTATTTATAGTCGGTGGTGCAAGACAAAACAATAAAATATAAGCACTAAAGCTTTTAGCCGACTGGTAAAGATAACAATAACAATCAAAGAAGATATATATACCGACTTAACTACTCAATGATCATAAATTATTTTGCTGACTGATTATACATGATCCACAATTACACCTTTTTAAGGAATTAATATACATATGATTAGAATGAGATTATGACTTAACTACTCAATGATCATAAATTATTTTGCTGACTGATTATACATGATCCACAATTACATCTTTCTAAGGAATTACAACGTCTTAATACATCTTTGAACTTAGCTAAATCATCTACTCGTTTTAGTTCAACAGGTAAGGAATTCCAAATCAAAGCGCCTTGATATATAATAGATCTGAAACCATATTGCATAGTATTGTAAACAGGCTTGACTAGCTTAGAATTATCTCTCATCTCACATGGCATAATCTGCCTGGTGAAGAATGAAGTTTTCCTTGTTACATAAAGCATTTTTTGCATTTACTTTCTAGCAAAGATTGCAGGTCTTGGTATGTTATCTGGGTTACTTAAGCCTTTAAGGAAGACTCTGGTTTGGTAATCAGTATATAAGAGAAAAAAAATGTTACCAAGATAATATTTTCAAGATAAAAATGTGTAGGCAATGTAGCATATAAAAACCGAATGACGAACACGGGGAAGATTGCGGATTGATGAGTTTTAAGATTTTACAATGATCATGACGGAGATTCATGAATAATTTCATACATTGCAACATTGGCCTATTTATCATATCATTATTATAGTGTTCATGGCTCTCAATGCATCAGCTATCAGAAACATAAATTGAGATCCAATTTGTGCCGTTTCACTTGAGAAACAGTGACAGTGTGGCCAGTCAGACAGTTTTCATTTCCCACAATTTTAGTTGAGCTATCTTTCCTATTTTTTTGGAAAATTAGAGTGTGGTCTGTTGCGGGTGTGTCACTCATGGCCAATCAGGGCCAGAGTCCTGCAATGGAGTGACCACTGCTACACTGGTAACAACAGCGGCATCACTGATTTTATGGGGCTCCAACAGGTATTTGTGAAAAACCTCTCAGAGGTTCCAAATGGGTTTCCACCACTATTTTAACTATATTTTTGATGGTCAGAGCTTATACCCCTAAAAGAAAATGGCCTCACTACTAAGTGAATTTTGACAATTTTTGGAACAGACTCTTTGATATAGTACAGGCGACTGTGCAGGAAGGCCTCTCCTATGATGAAGATTTTCTATAGGCTGAGGCTGATCAGCTTTCTACTAGAAGATCAAACATTCATAGCATGTCAGACCGCTTCCAACCAACGTTAAATTATTGCAGTGTTTCCGATATCGTGGATATCACATGAGCTGACCATTAAGCCACTGTCACACGGGCCGGTTGTGCCGTAGTGAACCCGTAGTATTACGTAATAGTTATGTAACAGCTCTTTCCGCCGGTTTGGCGACCGGTTCTGGCAGCAAAAAGGGGCGGGGCAGCACCCGCCGGGTGCTACGGGTAACCCGCCGGGATACTTGCCGGCTGCCACGGGTTACCCGCCGGCTGCCACAGGTTACCCGCCGGCTGCCACGGGTGCCTCGGCGGGTTCTACGGGTGCCTCGGCGGGTTCTACGGGTGACTCGGCGGGTTCTACGGGTGCCTCGGCGGGTTCTACGGGTGACTCGGCGGGTTCTACGGGTTACTCGGCGGGTTCTACGGGTTACTCGGCGGGTTCTACGGGTTACTCGCTGAGTTGTAGGAGTAAGCCGGCGAGTAGTAGGAGTAACTCGCAGCTTCCAGGAGTATACTTTAAAAGGCTGCTGCTCCCCTAATATTAGTCCGATTTTCGTTAAATAAGAACTAAAATTGTAGTATAGTTTATACTGATTCCATACCTGTTTTCGGATCGAAAATATACCAAATATTAAGCGAGTTATTCGTCTGAGAAGGTAGCAAGGTTGGCGGAGGCAAACAGTGGTGCTCTCGCAGACGTCCGCGCCGGGACTGTATCAATGCTGAATATTAAGCGAGATATTTGTCTGAGAAGGCAGTTGTCTTGCGGCGGCTGTTGCTCCATTTATAATAATCCGATTTTCGTCAAATAAAGACTGGATTGTAGTATAATTCATATTGACTCCATAGGTGTTTTCGGATTGAAAATAGACCAAATATTAAGCGAGATATTCGTCTGAGAAGGCGGTTGTCTGGTGGCGGCTGCTGCTCCATTAATATTAATCCGATTTGCGTCAAATAAATATTGAATTATAGAAGAGTTCATACTTATTCCACACATAATTTCAGATTGAAAATAGACCAAATATTAAGTGTGATATTCATCTGAGAAGGCAGCAAGGTGCTCTGTGTATGTTCATGACTTGAAATAGTGTGGTCAATATTTTTTACCATTATATATACATTGTTTGGATGAGCTTTATGGCAATTAATTTCTACTCATTCTGCCAACTGGCCAATGGGAAGGACTTTTCCTTTGGTTTTGTAAAGTCAATTAACCTATATATGTAATAGCAATCTGCCTTGACCGTTATGTCAATTGCTATTAGCATTTTGAATAATACAAAGAATGGGGTAAGTCATGCTTTTTCATCACAAGCATGAATTGAAATCATTGATTGAAATCACAAGCATGAATTGAAATTCTGAATTGACCGTTATGTCAATTGCTATTAACATTTTGAATAATACAAAGAATGGGGTAAGTCATGCTTTTTCATCATTGATCACAAGCATTAATTGAAGTTCTGAATTTCAACTGATTCCTGTTTAATATGCATATTAAAGAGGGAGATTGTTTTGATCATGGATGGAACATGCAATATCAATATTAATTTCAGTTGGATTATTTTCAGAAACAACAACAAAATATTGATAATTTATATAAACTAGAGTATATCTATCTATAGATAGTTGTTATAGCTCCATAGACATCTTTATCAAGTCAGAATTTTATTGGCAACAAGCAAACAAACATTGTTTTATTTTCGTTTTTTATTGATTACGAATTAATGAATTATTGATAGTAACATATTATTAGGTGAAGATCTTATAACTATCTGTCTATCTACATATCTATATTCTATGAGGTATTACTAACTTTATTAACAAGAATATTCTTGTTTGTGCCTAGTATACTCCATTAATTTTCCCCACCTTAACTATTATATAAATTCTACACATTTCCCTGAATAATTCAGTCTTTATTTGACGAAAATCGAATATGTAGATAGACAGATAGTTTAGAGAGACAGATAGATTTATATGCTTATTATATAATATAGAATATCTAGCTTAATATTTGGTCCATACAAGTACATAAAAGATAGCAAATAAAATCACAGATCAAATCACAAATAATAATTACAATATCAATATTACATTTAAATTTTACAAAAATATACACAAAAAGATAAGAATGTTCACATGTATAAAAAAAATACCAATATACAAATATAATCATTGCCTGGTAATTACAATACAATACATTGTTTTTTAATTAATGAAAGCAATTACATCTTTTTGTAATTGTGAATGACAATCAAGACAATGTCATATTACTGTGTCATCTTTGAACAAACTATGAAATGACAGGTCAAAGAACCCCAATTTAGGCAATTAGGCAATTGACACATGTATTGAGCATTCTCTACACCCATTCTTTATATCATTCAAAATGCTAATAGCAATTGACATAACGGTCATGGCAGTTGGCAGAATGAGTAGAAATGAATTGCAATAAAGCTCATCCAAACAATGTATATATATCATGGTCAAAAAAATTGTACACACCATTCAAGTCATGACCATACACAAAGCACCTGGCCGCCGCCAGATTACTGCATTCTCAGATGAATATCTCGCTTAATATTTGGTCTATATTCAATCCGAAAACATGATGGAATCAGTATGAACTATGCTACAATACAGTTTTAATTTGACGAAAATCGGACTAATATTAGGGGAGCAGCAGCCTTTTAAAGAAGGGCTCAGCCCTTACTGCATTGATACAGTCAGGGCGCGGACGTCTGCGAGAGCACCACTGTTTGCCTCCGCCAACCTAGCTACGTTCTCAGACGAATATCTCGCTTAATATGTGGTCTATTTTCAATCCGAAAACACCTATGGAATCAGTATGATTTATACTACAATTCAGTCCTGATTTGACGTAAATCGGATTATTATAAATGGAGCAACAGCCGCCGCAAGACAACTGCCTTCTCAGACAAATATCTCGCTTAATATTCGGGTTTTTTTAAATCCGAAAATACGTATGGAATCAGTATGAGCTATACTGCCATTCAGTGTTTATTTGAGGAAAATCGGACTAATATTAGAGGAGCAGCAGCCTTTTTAAGGTATATACCTCCCTGCCTACGCTGACGCTGGTAGCAAAAAGCCGGCGGGTTAAACGTGAAAGCCGGCGGGTTACACGTGAAAGCCGGCGGGTTACACGTGAAAGCCGGCGGGTTACACGTGAAAGCCGGCGGGTTACACGTGAAAGCCGGCGGGTTACCCGTAGAAACCCCTCAACAAGCCGCCGGGGTGAAATTAGAGACAAATAATTCGCCGGGTTCTACGGGCCACCCGCCGGGTTCTACGGGCCACCCGCCGGCTTCCACGGGTCACCCGCCGGCTTCCACGGGTTTTTTTTTTTTTTTTTTACACCCGTGAGATTTCTACGGTTGTGCCATGCAAGCATGGCACAACCGGCTACCGGGGCCGGGTTTCGCGGCTTGGTCAAGGGTCCCACGGGTGCTTGACGGGTGTCCACGGGTATCCACGGGTGGCCGTATTGGGGCCGCCGGCTTCGAGCCGGGTAGCGATTTCCGCAACTATTACGTAATACTACGGCTTCACTACGGCACAACCGGCCCGTGTGACAGTGGCTTTAGGTGTTTCCAGGAAAGTTTGGCTTGGTTTGGGTTGAAAGAAGAGCAAGGTTTTCTGTCAGAAACAGGCTGCCACACACTGTTCACAGAATATATGCCCACAAACAAGACCCATTGTCACCTACTGCGTCTGTATGTGATACAGAGCCAGCTGTGGCCAAATCTTGTCTCACCTAACCATAGCTTTACATGGAAATCTGGTTATTCTTGCAGAAATGTTATCTGCCATGTACTGCGAAACTTAGGACCACCTCACTAACAAAACCCCTTTATTCTGGCCCAAAATGCATTTTCACTATCGAACCTCACCATTAACACAAATTTAGTACCAAATGTGGTCTTAATGTCGAGGTTCCACTACATCTGATATCTTGTAAAGCATTATGCAGATTAGGGCATATGTTTTTGCATTACGTCACTATCGCGGATCATCAAGTGCAAATTGACATCATTGTTAATTCAGTCAGTATTACAGCCAATTTCACACACTTGTAAACTATACTCCAGAGGGGTGGGTGGGTGATTAGGGCTTTACGTCCTGTATTTCTGCACCAATTGGGCTAATTAGGACAGGCAGAGACCATGGAAATGAGACGAAGGATGAAACAGCCATCCAACTTAGGCTCGACCGGGAATCGAACCCGCGACCCAGCGGTTGGAAGCCCAGAGTGCTACATCTGAGCTAGGCCTCCGCCCACTATACTCCAGAGAACGCCATTTGTATGCAGGACTTCCATTGGCCAAGGCATTCCCTCAACCAATGACATGACTTCCTCTGTATTTAAGTTTCCAAGTCTATGAAATTGGCTGTAATTTATGAATCTATTATAACATCAGCGCAGCTAGTTTGGAGCATAGTGACCAAAGCAACAAACTGGTGTGGGAAAGATTGAATACTTTGGACCAGCGTTAAATCAATATTTTCTGAAAGCTTCCACTCTTCATGACTTGCATCCCAGCTGGATGTTGATCGCATGAGATGTTAACTTGAAGGTGCTTTGTGCTTGGTGACTATGCTGAGGCAAGTGAAGTACCCCACCCATGGGGTAAATGTGTAACATGGTGTTGACTCAACGCCTTATCATCTCATCATTGCATCTGCCTATGGAAGCTGGTCATATAAGCTGACTAAGCTTCAGACCCAATAGTATCCAGACATTAAACATTGAACATTTTTTAAGTAATAAAAGCATCCTAAGCATAATGATTGCCAATGTACATTACAATTCCTCGTAAATCAGCAAACACATTATTAGCAATTTACATCTGACCTTAGGCAGAATATTTTTGCTTTTTTTCTCCAGCAACTCAGGGATGCTCCCCCACAGATGCGCAATTATTCTATACAAATAAACATATATCTCTGGAGGAAATTTGCTCAGCCGAGCCACTCTCCGGACTACTAACATTTTAACCTTCTGGTGGGATGATTTGCAAGCTGAAACCGAGAGGGTTAAAATAATTATTAGCCCCTGAAAACCCCCAATTGTTCACTGAAATCATCAGCAAACTCAAGTGACATTACAATTAACTGAGGCAGAGTTTGCGGTTGAAAGACCAAATTTCAACTTCAGAAAGTTTTATTCAATGAAATTGAGTTTACTTAATGGCATCGTGAAGGTCTAGTCTTAATGTGGTTGCATGATAACTTCACATTTCTAATTTGTCCTTGGCAAACAGTGTAAATGACTAATGCAGTTTCATGTGATTTAATGATAAAATTGGTCTTAGGAGTAAAAGAGTAGTCTAGTGGGATTTGTTAATGTGCTTAAGTGGTGGTGGTGGTGGTGGGGGAGTGTGGCTTTACGTCCTGCATTTCTGCACCTGATGGGCTAATTAGGACAGGCAGAGACCATAGCAATGAGAGGAAGGATGAAACAGCCATCCAACTTAGGCTCGACCAGGAATCGAACCCGGGACCCAGTGGTTGGCAGCCCAGCAAAACTACCACTGAGCTAGGCCACCACCCTGTTGACACGAATCAATGCTTCTGGACATATCAACAGGGATCGAGTTTGATTTGCTAACTCTGCTGAAGGTCTTAGGTTTAAATCTGCGTCTGGGACTCGTCATGAGCGTAATCGGTGTCTGTGTTGAGGCAAGTGAAATCCCCATCCATGCAGTAAATGTGAAACAAGTACTTGCTGTTTCTGTCTGTCTGTTTCTGTCGGTCTGTGTCTGTCTGGGTCTGTCTCTTTGTCTCTCTGTCTCTATGTCTGTCTGTCTGTCTCTATGTCTGTCTGTGTCATCATTTCTGTTCTGTCTTTCTCATCAATCAAAGTTGATGCTACTTTCATTGCGGCACACACTATCTCCATTAGCACCGAACTCCTCACGCTTATGTGGTTGCTAACAGCAAAAAACCAAACTAATGAAGAATGAAAAAAGAAACTGGTTGGCTTCTTCTTTGAGACTAACACTTTGTGTCACAAGCAAGTAGAGTTCATTTGGTGCTAGTCATCCCTGAAACTTGTCATTTGGTGAATCAAAGGGGTTAAATATCAGATATCATTCGATCCTTCTTTTCTAAGCATCTGAATAATCTATTAAATCCTCTGTCTTCGGTTTATGTGCAGTTATCTGAATTTATTTATTTTTCACTTATTTTGTGAAACGCTGGCTATTTTAGTGGAGGCTGACTTAACACGCAATTGAAGTTCAAATTAGAGAAAAATCTGAACATATCAGATTTTGATAGTAATGAGAGTATTTCGTGAGGGTGATGAGTGAAAAATATAATTAAACGTTTGAATTTAGATGGCGTCAAAATTAGAGAAAGATGTCAAAATCGATTGGAAAGAATTGTTCCATTTATTCCATAATAATATTTCATTGCCTCCTATGGAAAATGTTGCAAACCCAACTAAATCATGCAGGTATTTAATAAACATAATTATATTCAAATGCAACAGCTGAAAAATGTAGTGTTTAAGGTACAGTGTGCACTCTGGAGGTTCTGGGTTCGAATCCCAGCCCGGGCACTGAACGTGAGCTACACTGTACCCCACAGCAGAAAGTGGAACATTAGACTTTCACTTACTTGCTGTCTGTGCTGGGTCAAGCAAAAGCCCCAACCCATCGGGTTACAAGTATAACGTCTTGTAAATAAGCCATATGTCATTATTACGTCTGCCTCAGGTACGTGAAGACAAAGACAACCAAAAACGGAAGGATAGTAATAAGAAACAAGTGTGATAAATTGATGTCGATCGATTTTCTCATAGTTGCTTTGCATCAGCTCATGGGGAAGACTATAATATGTACCGACTAATATAGGCATAATGGAACGACAATTCAGACATCTTCTTCTATTATTGTAAGGAAAATGACAACACAACGAAGATAGCGTCATCCTATTTTATGCCGTGATCTAGTGGTCAAAGTGCTTGCCTGCAGACTGTTAGGTTGCGGGTACGAATCCCAGCCATGGCAGTGAGGAACTATGCAGATATTATGTAACTCTTTGCTTCGCACCATCCTGGTATAAATGGGGAGCTGGTTGTGGTCACTATTATAGAGTCCTTAGTCTGATGCACTGACCACACCTGCTGAGCTGTATACTGTCCAATACAAGGCATTGAGAAAGGCTCACACTTGAACAGATCCACTGGCCGGTTCATGTAGTTATTCAGCTAAAGTGAGAGGCTGCAAGGTGTCACGATGGAGCGAACACCACCTACCTTTATTTGTACCTTTACAATGTAATCAGAGCTGGTGTTAAGTGCCTCATTAATCATATGCTAACTCCTTAAGGTGTTGAGAAAGGCTCTCGCTTGAACAGGTGATCGGGTGAATGCCACCTATCTTAACCTTTACGGTTCAATCTGAGCTTGTACCTTAGTTCCTCATTAATGGCTGACTTACTGACTTACTACATCTTATGGAGGCTGAAAACCAATAATAATCTTCTCAACTCAAGAAGCAGCTTATTATTTTTGTTTACATCGCTATTCCAGGAACTAATAAACCCCGCAACTTATTTTTGAGGAAGGAAGATCAGCATAAAACCGAAGATTTTATAGGTATTCCTTTCTGGACAGACCCACTATGGCAGCACTTCCTGGAAGGATATCTTATAGCTGCACATATGAGGGGAAGACTTCTAAAGTAAAAAAGAAAATATTGCCAAGAAATTTTTTTATAGGCTATGTCTGTACTTGCCTGCCTCATTATTATCCTATCTTTAAAAGAACTCAGAACTCAGTTGGCAGTGCAAATTTACAAATTAAGGTAATTCTGGGCATATAAAAACCACATGAAGAAAATAGAGAAGATTGCAGATTGATGAGTTTTAACAGATTTTACAATGATGCAGATCCATGAAATAATTTCATACATTGTTATGTTGGCCTATTTATATTGGTGTAAATGGCTCTCAATGTAATCAGCTATCAGTGATATAAATGAAGAGCAATTAACAGATCCAATTTGTGCTATTTCACTTTAGAAACAGTGAGCTTAATATCCACTTACATTATTTCATTCCTATGAAAACGAATGTGTTAACTATCATAGTATGGTGTTTTGGCTCGTTTTAATAACAAAATCCATCAAAAATGTATGCTTGTGATGCTGCTGTTGTTAACAGTTTTGCAGCGCCTCTGACCCCCATACCCACAACAGGCCATACAAGAAAAAAAATAGTTTAAAGAGAAAGAATAGATATCTGGTAACCTGTGAAGAATTCCAGCATCAAAGAACAAGACACCAGATCTACATTGTATAAACAAATACTTTTTCTGGCTCACGAAAATTGAATGACAGAGATGGCGAAGGTACATCATAAATGTGCTTTTAAATTACATAGGCTACATATGATCAAAAGAAACCTGAAGATATGCAATGCCATACAAATGTGATAGAAGTATGATTGCATTGTATTTTCACATTGAAGACATTATGAACTGACAACTTGCAGCGAATATCAGCCTCTATGCATCTTACATTTCTGGGAAATGAACTTTCAGAAGGGGCTGCATACATTATGTTAATTATGACCTGCTGCACAAGACAGGCCAGAGGGATTTCCAAAAAATGGACCTACATATCAGTGCCTGTATCACGTGCAATTATCTATACAGCTGAGACACCGTAGATACTGATTCAAATCACGTTAGTTTTCAATGGAATGAACCGTTGCTAGGCAGTTTTATATTTGTGAAAAACCTCCCAGAAAGAGGTGCCTCTCTCAGAGGTTCAAAATGGGCTTCCACTTCTATGTGAACTATATTTTCAATAGTCACAGCCGATACCCCAAACAGAAGAGGGCCTCACTTGGTGCTTTTTGACAATTTTTGAAACAGACTCTTCAAAAAAGTATAAGCGTTCTCACAGGAAGATGTCCTATAGGCTGAGGCTCGCCTATGAAAAAATTGAAATGTATATAATGTTCTCTGGTGGGACTTGAACAAGGGAAGTCTTGATCTGAAGCTGAGCACATTACCACTAGACCACAGAGGTAGACATGCTTAAATAATAGCTGTATGGCTTAGATCACTAGAAGGCACTACAACCTATCAAAAATTCAAAAAAGTGGCACTGGTTGAGACTGAAGCGGGACTATCATGTGACTGACACAGGAAAAAAAGGCCAATTCTATGGAAGGATAGATGGATGAGTGCAAACCAAGCAACAACATATGGAAGAACTGAGCAGATCTTCCTTAAACCACTGCTTCACCCCACCCAGGTTCAAATTGGTGCTTGCCTACAGGCAGTGATTGGTGGGTGGGTGGGCTAGGCCCCCACCCCTGGCAGTGATTGGTAATTGCACAGGGAAACAGCCCTAAAGTGTGCCGTAATGGCTGCATTTTTGGGCGTATACTCACCATAGAGTTGAGATAGACTTATGGGTGGGTGGGTGGGTGATTAGGGCTTTATGTCCTGTATTTCTGCACCAGTTGGGCTAATTGGGACAGGCAGAGACCATGGCAATGAGACGAAGGATGAAACAGCCATCCAACTTAGGCTCGACCGAGAATCGAACCCGGGACCCAGCGGTTGGAAGCCCAGAGCGCTACCTCTGAGCTAGGCCCCCACCCCTGGCAGTGATTGGTGATTGGCTGCATTTTTGGGCGTATACTCACCATAGAGTTGAGATAGACTTATGCATGAACAGGTCTGCAACGGGTGTAAATTGTGTTGTTAGTAGAGCTTGATATATGTCAAGATAGCTGACACAATACCTACACACATTAATATTTACCAAGAGCCACTTCCGATGTAATCCTCAAAATAAATCAGTTAATTAGATTCCATTATCAAAGATTCACATTCTGATTATTTTTATTTTGCATGAAGATTTACAATAGAATTTTGTTTCCATATATGAAAAATAAGATAATAAATGTTATCACTAGCGTGAGGCCACCTGGAGAGATCCATTAAAATTAAATAATGTAAATTAAATCAATTGGATTCAAACACAATATGGAAATTATTCACATCAGTGATAGTTTATCTGCATTACATTATTGTGATAAACATTTATACAAACATAGCAGTTTTCAGTATGCTACAGTGCTATTTTTCACATATTTCTTAAATCCATCTAAACTATGTGTTTCTGTTTATTTTTCATCGAAGGTCATTTTTAATGGTAAAATGTATGATGTTTCTTAGTGAGACGTTGAGAGGAGAGTGACCCACCCGGGAATCGAAACAGGAACCTCGCACTCGGGAAGAAAGAATGTTGACCACTACACCCAAGTTAATTTTGGTGTGAGGGTAACCTACTAATATTGACCATTTCTGGTTGTCAGAATTCTTTGCAATACTATTACGATAGATAGATAGATAGATAGATAGATAGATATATGGATAGATAGTTGTATGGATAGATAGATATATGGATAGATAGATATATGGATAGATAGTTGTATGGATAGATAGATATATGGATAGATAGTTGTATGGATAGATAGATAGAAAGTTAGATAGATGGATAGAAAGTTAGATAGATGGATAGACAGTTGTATGGATAGATTGATAGATAGTCAGATAGAAAGATAGATAACAAATTGATAGATAGATAGATAGATAGATAGAGATAGGTAGATAGATAGATAGATAAAGTGTAGCCCTCTAGGGCGAGTTATTGTCGCTCGCTTAATACAGCGCTTCATCATATTTCTGATCTCAATGTCATAGAATCCAGGGCAATGCTTACATTACCTTACTTCTGCAGCTGGGCAAAAACATCCCATACCAAATAATCTTGTCCAAGATACAGTTCTTTCTAAATGCAGCTTTTTAATACTTCTCATAGCTTAAGCCTATATTTCACTTGCTTAATCTCAGGACATTCATCAATTTTCCGAGTTGTAACTTCTCACAAAAAGGTAATATTCAGGACAAGAAGCTATGCCTTAAGATTAGCCTTATAATGACAACCTATTTCTGAGACAGAGTGACAGATTGTGGAAAGATTGCTTGGGCCTCATACATCTTCTGTATGATGGAAAACCATCAAATCAGAGTAGATCTGGTCCAAACAGCCAGACTATGCGAGATTTTGTAAGAGTTCCTGGATTACACTAACTATAACCTGTAGACATAAGAGAAATGGGGTGGTAATAGATAGATGGATAGATGGATAGATAGGTAGATAGATAGATAGATAGATAGATAAATAGGATAGATGGATAGCTGGATGGATGGATGAATGGATGGGATAGATAGATAAGATAGATAAATAGATAATATAGATAGGTAGGTAGTTAGGTAGAAAGATAGATAGATAGATAGATATTCCTTTTGTCTGAAGTACCATATAACTTATTCATCATTAGCGTGCTCTGTTAATGAAATAAGACTAAAATGCTGTCCAGACCGACTCTATCCTCCATCTAGGGGAAAGTAAGGGGAACCGGACCATAAGGATAACTGAGCCGCCTTCCCTACAGCTAAAAGTAATATAGGTGAAATTCTGTCACATGACTCCTGGATGATCCTAAACGCATGTTTAAAAGCAACAAAGCATTTCAGATATTTCATCTTGTGATAATGGAAATGTTTTTGGGGAGAACTGGGCCATCTCAGGTTGAGAAAACTGGGCCTCCCTCTGTGAGAAAATAGTCAAAATTGTTTATAAGGACATTACAACCAAATGGCATTAAAATTACGCTTAGACACTGGCTTACACAGAGAGACAGAGACAATGAAAAGGAAACCCATACTCTTAACTATGTCACACCGTAGTTGAACTTAAAGCAGGGCTAATTACACAATACAAGTTGGTTAAGGCCACACTTACACTTAAAGAGTTTTTCAATTATCAAAGCCTAAAGTTAGCAGGCATATTTCCCCTACATTAAATCGTTAGTCAGATGCCTACATGATAGTGATTTACTATTAAATGCTGCCTATTTTTATTATTACATAAAAATCCTTAAATGCTGCAAACTTTCCAATGGAACTATACAGAATTATGACAAGATGACGTTCAAATGTTGAAATAATAAATTTAACCATAAAAAGCTGTATTCAAACGGCATAATATTTACTTCTATGCTGAAATTGATGAAAATTTAAACAAAAAAAAATGGGCTATATTGTAAGCTCAAGTTTTCATGTCAAAACTCTGTTCTTCTGAGGAGTGTGACCCAGTTCTCCTTCAACGAGGGTCCAGTTCTCCTTACCGGAGGGAGAACTGGGCCATTTATTTCTGAGAATAAACTTAACTAGTGACCTAAGGTAACTTTTCATAAATATATGTGATGCTAAAATAAATGATAACCTGAATTCCTGAAATGCAACCCTTTCGGATGTTCACCATTATCAGGACTCATCCTTTAATTGTCTGACAATACTGGGTGGTAATAATCTCAGGTTTCTAGTTAATCCAGTAGTAATTTGATCCATATCTCATAACAGTGGCATATCATCTCATTAATTAATTTGACATAATAAGATTAAGGGCTGCATTCGATGAAGTCATGTGACCTTAATACAAGATCTAATTTCAAATTAGTGCTTGTGGGTCAGTATGGCAGCTAACAGTGTAAGTACACAATAGGCATTTGATGAGCTCAGATTGGACAGTCTATAAAACTGGTAGAAGATGAGATGAATTGAAATAAAATGGGATGTTGAGAAGCTGAGATAAGTTGAGATGGGATGAGATGAGAAGAGATGTAGTCCCATTGGGTCACCCCGACAACGTACCAGATCTGGTAATGTTGAACCAACATTGATCGAAGTCGACCGACGCCTAGCCGACATTGAGCTAACTTGATACTTGACATGCATGAACCAGTATGATAAAGAAACCCATAGTGTTTTCAGATAAACTGTGCCAAAAAATGTTTAGCATGTTTCTCAGATTCAGTCGTGTATCATGATTAAATATTTCCCAGATAAATCCATGACGGTTGTCCCAGATTGCATGCAAGAAAGACCAATGTTAATGCATGGTATGCAATGTGTTGTTATTGCTAATGGATTTGAAGCTTAGCCTGCTTATATGACCAGCTGCCACAGAAAGACTTAATGATGAAATGATAAGGCTTGGAGTACACACCATGTTACACATTTACCCCATGGGTGGTGTATTTTACTTGTCTTAGCATAAACATCAAGTGCAAGGCACATCCAATTTATGTTGGGATGTAGCTCATGATATTTTCATGTAAATCTTTAATTGCCAATCCAATCTCACAAAAAAGCTTTTTGGCATATTCCACAAGAAATAGAAGTACACTTACTGCACATTTTGCACTTCACCACTTAATTAAAACTTTGGGACATTCGCAATTAAGTAGATAACATGCATTTATGGCTGTTTGAGATGCAGACAGGTCTACATATCATGTGCCTGTAGCACTAACAAGGTTGGGGTTACCTAAAGTCCATATATGGGGACATGGTTTGAGCAAATATGTTTGAGGTTTAAAATGTGTGTGATGAGCAAATGCGTTTGAGGTTTGTGCAGCTAATGATTTTGAGGTTTGAACTATAGTTGATTGATTGATTGATAAAATATATTTATTCAGGGTAACAATTCAGATAAAAATGCTGTTTTACAATTGGCCCTGATAACAATCAAATCAAATATGATATAAAAATCACATTTAAAAAGAACATAAATCAAAAATTGGTAAAAACATAATGCTTCAAGTGCAGCTTAAAAGTGAAAAGTGACAGGATTTCTCTTTAAAATTATTTGGCATATTATTCCATAAACGACTAGCTCGATACATGAAAGAACTCTTAAAAAACATATTTTCTAGGGAACGGAATATATACATTATTAAAATCATTATAATGTATATATCTCTCAGAGACCTCCTTTGAGTTGGTTGAGGTTTGAACTAAAGTGAAAAAAAATCCATCATAATTTACCTTCACACCACTTACATTGGCCAAGGTTTTGATGTCAAAATGAAGTTAAAACTCATGAATTGCTTATGAATTACATTATATATTTAGACTGAGGTATTACACTGTAATTGTGTAAATATTTCAAAATCTCTGAGCCCGCACTGTTTAATCAATTTAAGCAGCTAGACAATTATAAATTACTGTGAAACTCTCTAGGGAAATCACATGGATGTGAGTAAGCCTTTTAATCACATTTATCATGGTGTGATGGCTTTTAAATGATGTTATCAATCTGTGTAATCCCTGATATGAATCAGTTTTAAAACCTTGATTAAATATTGATACCAAGAGCCCTAACTGGTTGATGCCATGTTTCTTGTCAAAATGATGCATGATAAGTAATTGATGACATGTTGTCTCCGGATTGTCAGATCAAAAACATCAATATCGTCCCCAAACAGTCTGGCAATGGGTTTCCCCGAGGACTGCAGTGTTCTGAGGGACAGTTTGTTTTCGGGTGTTTCATACATTTCAACAATGTATGTGATGCTAAAAAAACAGTGTTTAACCCCTGCTGTATATATAAATCATTACCCCTCTGTTTATACATCTCAGCGTTGGCCTGGAAAAATTCCCTATACATTTTGTTTTTGCTTTTTGGATGAGGTGTTATAGTTGTTAAGCTTTTGCTTGCCAAACTAATCCAGCTTTTAGCCCATGTGGATAAAAAGTTCGGTCAAATTAAAGTTAAAAATTATTCGTGGACTTCAGAAAGACTGGTTTGTTTGGCAAAATTTAAGGCTTTTAAGACTAATCGCCACTGAGGTCATCTGGGGCATCTTTCCTCCTTAATAAGATCACATGAGCTATAAAATATAGTGCACTATGTTGTGTCTTAAAAGCGAGATTCCGCTGTAATTTTTAAAGTGCCAGAGTATCTATAATAGGCTAGAGATCATTCAATTCATATTGCATCATTTTTTATTTCCTATGGCTGTATACTTTTAATATTTCAATATCAAGCACATAGGTACACATACTGTGCTTCTAAATTGTGTGGAATTGCCAGTAAGTCAGGCAAGTGTCCTTGCTTATGCATATATTTGTGATTTCTGCCTAAGGTCATAATATCACAAAATTTAATAAACAGATTTTAAGTTTATTTATTGAATCGGGTTGTGTTTATTGACGTATCACTTTCTTTGAAATCGATTAAAAATTATATATATTACATATTACAGTTAATTTCATAGACTTGAAAACGAAGCTCATGGCTTGGAAACTAAACTCCAGAGGACATCATGCGAATCCAGGACTCCCATTGGTAAAGGCAGTCACTCAGCCATTGGGAATACAGTGGACTCTTACTAAATCCGAATATTGGATTCACGTGACATTCTCTGGAGTTTAGCTTCCAAGCCTCTGGAATTCGTTTCTAATTAAATGAAAATTTGTTTTAATAACTCATAGTAAAAACATGAAGCATCAATGTTCATGCCTAAAGCCAGAATTAAAATCTTCATCCCAAAACATAAGAGAAATATACTATGGTATTGGGTTTTCCAATATTTTAGAATCATTCTTCAATATTGAACAACAAGAAATAGAGTCTTTTCACTGAACTGCCTGAATTCAGCAAGACATAAGTCTTTCTTCTCCTCTTATTACTCATTTTGCTTTTCAGACACTGTAGGTAATAACTAACTGATTCCATAAATCTAGCTTTCTCCGAAAAATAACAAAAATCAACTAAAGGATAAAGTGTCAAATATACATTAAAATGCACTAAAAAATACTGCTGCTTGGATGCACTTTGCTTCAGCCAATCACAGTCAAGGGCGGGAACTCTTTCAGCCAATAGAATTGCAGTATTCTGTTTTAGCCACCTGGCGGAAATACAGAGAACTTTCCGTGAAAATCCACTATTCTGAATATATTCCCAAGAGTGCCCCATGGCCCATGAGCAATATGAGGCAGTCACATCACTCCATTGTCATTATGTGGGAGAGATTATCATGAAAACATCAGAAACCTGACTACCATTTGACACTGCTTTTATCGGATCGGATTCTCACAATTTGTGGTATATGTCCAACACGGCATGTAGGACAATCTATAAGATTGTACATTTTGCACTATAAACGTGTAAGTGGAAACTGTAAATTGTGTGCAAACTACATACTCTTTTGCAAGCCTGTCAATTTTGTCTTTACTTAGAAAAATATACACTGGTTGGCATAACCTGTTAATTATGTTTCTACCTCACGAAACCACATAGTGTTTTGCATGACCTGAAAATTCTGGTTTTACCTCAGGAAACCACATCCGGTTATAATGACCTGTCAATTCTGGTTTAACCTCAGGAAACCACATCCGGTTATAATGACCTGTCAATTCTGGTTTAACCTCAGGAAACCACATCCGGTTATAATGACCTGTCAATTCGGTTTTAACCCCACGAAACCACATACGGTTATAATGACCTGTCAATTCGGTTTTAACCCCACGAAACCACATACTGTTTTGCAGAACCTGTCAATCAAATCTGCTCTCTTGTATTACCTTTCCATTCTGCTTTGTCCAATTACTTATTTTCAGGATCAAGCAGGTTTCAGAACGCAGAAAAAGTAGTTACCAAAAACAGTACAATGCACAATCTCAATAATGTCCATAAAAACAGTCTTTCTATAAGCTATAAGCTAAGTACCGCACAACATCCATGGTCACCCAATCTCT
The DNA here is from genome assembly GCA_932294295.1 of Alitta virens. NCBI lineage: Eukaryota > Metazoa > Annelida > Polychaeta > Phyllodocida > Nereididae > Alitta > Alitta virens. The sequence continues at coordinate 18,245,282 of OW028584.1, read as the reverse complement.
CCGATTAGCTTAATGCAATCATTCAAACCGATTCGGTTTACGCTGGCTTACTCGTGGCCTTGGGCAGATTTTTTTTTTTGTTGCTGTTTTTTTTTTCATTGCAATTCAAGGATGCTCCCCTGCAGAGGCGCAATTAGGCTTTACAAATACACAGATTTATCTGGAGAAAATGTCTTCAGCCGAGGAACTCTCCAGAATACCAAGACTTTAACAGTGTTTAACCCCAGGCCCTTTTGGGTCGTGTTGTGCTCTCAACTTGGACCAACATTCAGACCCTGTTGACTGGTATGTTTTTTCCTGTACTGCATGGAAATTGCCTTTTAGTGGTCAGGGTGCATTATATTAAGTGCAAAATTATTGCGCCTATCATATTTTTGTAACGTATAAGGAATACTGTAAATAATGTAAGTCTTTTCCGAAAAAGCCATTTGCGAAGTGCGACAAAACTAGGAAAAATAAAGCCCAAAGTAAACATCCAAAAGGCTCAATATAAGATGGCATATTTTTTAAGCCAACTTTGTATGATGTTGATTTCAATGTTCTTCTTTACAGCGCATACTATTTCCAAAAACACTCATTTGTTTGTACAAGTATGTACACTGTACTTGTGATTCCCATATTATCATGCCATTTAATAAATTATCATATATTGTGGGTCCCTAGCTCAGTGGTAGCGCTGGGCTTCCAACCACTGGGTCCCGGGTTCGATTCCCGGTCGAGCCTATGTTGGATGGCTGTTTCATCCTTCGTCTCATTGCCATGGTCCCTGCCTGTCCTAATTAGCCCATCAGGTGCAGAAATACAGCACGTAAAGCCCTAATCCACCACCACCACCAATAGATTATCATTTATCATTGACTTCACTCTATACAACTGACCCGGGGTCACCTCCTGTTCACCTGAATCGGTTGTTTTGTGTTGGTACTTGGGGGGAGGGGGGCTGACTCTGGGTAAGCGATGGCCAGTACATTTATGTCTTACTTGTACATGTTAAACTATTATACAAGTGACAACAGCAGCTCCTGTGCAGCATACATGTAAGTCTAATAATCCAAGCCTGTTTTCCTCTCTGAAATTGCCTACAGGTAATATAGAAAATGTCATCAGCGAAGTACCTAGTAATGAGCAGAATGCATCATTCTTTCATCTTGCCTTGGAAACACTTTGTGTAAGAAGAGAGTGGAATTCATTAGATGCCAACACTCTTTGTGGCAATATTGCAAGAAGGGCAAGGCACACAGATGTCAATATCCTCCCCCCCCCCCTACCATCTTACAAAGCAATCTGACACTGTGATATCCAGGCACTGCAACCGTATTAGTTTTCTAGAGGTTCTCATTTATATTACCATGTGATAAAGTTATTGCGAAGATACCAAATTGACATTTTGAAGATATTAGCTTCAAATGCATGATGTGGTATAAGGAAAGATTTAATATTGAAGTGATACGCATCCAGATAAATTGTGAACAGAATTTAACCAAAGACCTAGGATAATAAATCGTAGTATTGTGTGTCCCATATATACATGTATTACACATATTTTTAGGCTATCATATTTGCTAAAGGCAAAGCTAACCAATAATTTAACAGTCTCAACCAACATCTGGACAATCAAATTTCTCAGCAAAGAGATTTGGTGAAAAAATTATCTTTACTTTGCTTATTATGCTGAAGTTTACAATGTAGTGATCCATGTCAAGCTGAATTGTGTAATCATTGGGACTGAAAACGTATTGACGCTTCAAGAATCTAACAATCTCTAAACATGCAAAACGAATACAGTTTATTTACAGTTATGATATAGAAAAGATGCATTAAATTCATTGCAGAGCATTGGATAACTTTAAGTTCACATTTTAACAAAGTTTCAGCAGGTCCTTGTTAGAATCATTGAAATCACTTAATAAATCTAGGTATGATTTGAAAACAGTTTTGAAAATTAAATATATCTGCTCTCACTATGATTCTGAGTCAGATATGGGTGACAAAATGTGAAGAAGGAAAAATACATATTGTATAACTTGAGACAGAACAGTAAGGTGATATCTAAATATAGGTGTAATCTTCCTTCTCAGCATGATATCACCACACTTGCTACTTGCATGTATTATTAACAATAGATGAGGCAAACAATTTGTCTGTCATGACAAGAACTAATTAGACATAGCATGATGTCTAACAGCAAATAAGACAAATTGATGGTTCATTGATTTTCTCTTAGAAGCAACTTCTCATGCAAACTGCAGGAGCTGGTACTATATAAATACACCTCAGGTGGTTCTTAAGTAATTGATTTACTCCATTGTGTGCCGCGGCCTATTGGTGGACTGCTAGCTGCATGGTCGTGGGTTCAAACCCAGGAATGGCACTGAGGAATAAAGCAAATCCTCCCTAAAATTTCAACTCCTGCTCCACTCCACCCAGGTGTAAATGTGCGAAATAATTTACTTATAAAAAAAACCCTACTTGAAGGGATATGATCTGCTGTGACATGTATATCATTGAAACTATCAGTATACAATAAAAATAATAATAATATATATCTATATATAGAAGAAGACTTTCCAATGACTTGAAATTCACAAAGATCTGTAAACCCTTAAACATGTTTATATAAGACAATAAACACTTAACCTTTCTACAATCAAACACCTGGATTGAACTATAAGCACTAGTGTTCTTAAAATAACACTGCAACGCCTCTAAACAAACGTTGGTTTTTAGAGTGTGGGGAGGTTGGCTATTGGCAGAGATGGCACTGGATTGCCTAGTCACTGTATGGTATCGTGTGAGGTGACTGCTGTATACTCCCCAGGGAGTTGAGAAAGTTCTAGAGAGAACAGAGCCTGCCAGGCGAAGGTATTGGGTGAAGTAGGCTGAGAGCTACATGCACCTAACAGGCTGATAGCACACTATAAACCCCGTCATTTCCTTTCATTTCTTAGGTTAGTTCCTGCAACTCAATCCAAAGGATGCAATCCAATATGGTAGACTCCTCTAAGATATGTTGTATGTGCTTTGATTCTGAGGGTCCACTTTATAATTTGACAGTATGGAACTAACTTAAATTTGATTGTGATGGAATAACTTGCACTTTTAATACACACTTTTCACACGGCAGCCATGTTGACATTTTTGCCTCATTGACCTCTCTTTGTATTCAGATATAGTATTGTGATGTCATCAGTAGACAATGGCCATGGTGAGGGCACAGAGTGCAAGAACAATGGAAAAGTAATGATGTCATAATATATGATGTAAACAAAACAGGCCAAAATGCCAACACGGCTGCCACGCGAAAAGGTGTATTTCTGATATATATAGATATCATGATATATTTGTATTTATATCATGAATAAATATTTGGTGAATTACAACCATCTAAAAAGTGTTTTTGTGACAATACCAAATTCTGAAAGAATTATATCATCCAAAACAATGACTTAAAGCAAAAATTAATCTATGGCTTGAAAGGTTGCTCAAATGTCACTGAATGGCAATGTCCTTTTTTGAGGTGTTTCTTTGATCTTTTAATCTTTGCTGCCACGACCTACTTTCTATTTTCAGTGCAGTGCTTCATCAATGTTCATGTGGATAGATAGTTCTTTGTCCTGTATTGACAACAATTTCAGATCTGCCTTACTCAGCAAACGTAAATCAGTGTCTGTGGCCATTCAGAAGGTACCTCTTTGAAAAGGGTGAATTGATTTTATGAATTAAATATGAGTACGACCCCTTTTTGTACACGATCGATAGGAGTCCTCAGGTTGTTGTGTTCAAGAATAAGGCTAGTTACACAATATCCTAAGAATTGTCATTTGCATATTATTACACAAAATCCTAAGAATTGTCATTTGCATATTATTTCCCAAGTTAAAGTGTCTGATTGATAATATTATCTGCAATTAGAAGGTTGTTGTTGTTGTTGTTTTTCTTATATATTGGTATTATCACACTGTATTTTGACATGTTATCAGCATTTCCAGTTTGTGAGTGGGTTACTTCAAGGTTTACTTCAAGGTACATTCCATCATACAAAATCCTAATGTGAAAAACAAAATCTTTCTATCTAATAAATGAAAAATTTGATATTTCTAACCAATGTCTTATTCCTGTTCAATTGAAAAAAATTTATTAGAACATATAGCCTAGAAATCAATCCATAATATCTTATTATCTTCTTATTATGTAACTTGAGTTTTAGTTCTTGTTATGTACTTAAATCTTCTGCCAAAAGGTTTTTTTTTCCAATAACCACAATTGATTAAAAGTTAATATAGAAGTTAAGCCACTTTTGAGTGCTATTTTGTCAACAACATTCACACGTGCAGACGAATCATTTCAGTTTAGAAGTCTGCCATCATTATCACACAGACAGTAGACTTGGTGTCTATTCATTATAGAGTGCAGTACCATGTCTAGTGCTACCAGTTTCCTATTTCACTAAGGAGTCTGTAGTAGGACCAATAATAAATGTCCATTTGTTTTCGGTTTATTTTTAGCATAAAAAGTGTTCAGCAACACAAAATAGACAGAAATATTACTATTTATATGCTTTTATTGACACAGTAATATCATACATGATGCATTTATGATATATTAGATTAATTTCTTACATTTACCAATGTTTATATTTGTCTGGTGATAGATGTAAGCCGCTTATTAGCTATCGAAGTGGACAGAAGCAGCTGGCTTTAGCATGTTTAGACCACAGCCAGGTACATGTCACTACAGACAGCTAGAGTTGACTGTATTTTATGAAATTTAACTGTTGTGTGTGCACGCATTAGTTTTCAGAATAGAATAGATTAAGATAGGTAGGAAGGCTTTTAAACCATCTGCACACAGAATACCACGAAGATTACAAGCTCATGCTTGCTTGGCTACCGTGGAGATTGGAGACCAGTTGTTTATTAGGGTGGAGGAGTATCACTTTATTAGACCCATCACGTAATTAGGTGCACCTACTCTAACAGAAAAGAAGGTGGAAAATCCTGCTATAGTAACTGCTCTATTTTCGTTCTACCATTCCTGATTTAAACATCATTTAAAATTCTTCGATTTCCTTCAGAGAGCATTAATTTCCTGGAAAATGGTGTTTGTCTGAGGAATTGACATTCTGCTAACATTCAATTAAAGGATTTCAAGTGAAATTTTTATTTGATCCTTAACTTCTGAGTTAGTAAAACTTCTGAGTCGTATTAAATATGACTCTTAAAGGGGAACTAAAGGAGATTTGCATGTTAATTTTAAAAGTTCAATTAGATGACAAAGAACACATTGACGTAAATACAAGTGACTAAAAGTCCAATTTTAGTATGATTTGGAGCCAATTAAAAGTGAAGTTTGCACCATTAGCAACAGCGCTGGGGGCCGCCATTATTGCACACGGCACCATGGCTGGTGACGTCACTTATGTACCATAAGATCCTGCATATTGACAGATTGCAATCCATTTCAATAACAACATACTACAGCCTGATTGCAATGAACTGTTTGTATGGCATATTTATGTATATTTGCTCACTTGGCAAATAACCCTGATTACATTACACATGTATAGATAAGTTGTTATAAATAAATATAAAAATTTATCAAAAAACGTATTTTCTGCAGAACTGCATTGGTCTGATGCTCCAATTATATAAAGCCTCACCTTAACTAGGCCTAATAAATGAATTTTAATTGTTTAACATATGTTCTGTCAACAAGTGCATAGATAGATAGATAGATAGAAGCATGTCTATACTGATAGCACAGCTGTCGCACCAGTTGCTGTTACTAAAACAGAAAAAAAAAATCATATGTAGGCCTACCCAATAGGTATGATCAGTTTGCAACCCACTGCATAAAACGTTTTTCAACAACTCAGTTGTGTAAAGTTTTTGTTCAATTTTAGTACAAAGTCTTTGTAAGAGACATACAAGAATTGGTGCTAACTTGTTAAAAGTATGTTGCAAATATGGTACTAATGTCAACAAATTTGATGTAAAGGGCTTAAGGTTGTCTTAGACTGCATTAAATTATATTATGATAATTGTGAAGATTAAAGTATGCAAGTAGGCACTCAATGAGCTACAACATATAAGAGATACTCAGGTGGTTGCATATAAATGCTGATGAGGTATATGAATTATGAGAGTACCTCTGCACTAAGTAAAATTGAAATTTTTTACTCACAACTATTACTATTTTATATTTTTATATGATTTTATTGTTTTTTACTCTCATTTTATTATTTTCTGTTACGAAAATAAATAAATCTATATATATTTACATGTATAGGTTAAACAAGCATAAAAAGATAAGATATATCTTAAAAGTACTAATTGCATAGTCTCAAATTGTTCAATGGCAATTTACTTGACACTTGGTCAGAACAGTGACAGAACACTTAAACATGCTCTTATTTCAATTGCAATTAACACCTTTTGCCTGTTGACACTGCTCACCTATAGTCAAGCAATTGAATTGCACTTGGTTCTCATAGTACAACAGTGAAGTATTTCCGGCCAGAGCAAAACACCCGGGATAGTCGAAAATGGCGGCTTCCGTAGATCACAACATGCAGCTAATAAATGCATGATTTTACTTTACCAGTGGATATATACGAGTTATGAAAGGCATAGATGTGTTCCAATGGACCAAAGCTAACATCTGAGAGGTAAAGTGCTGAAGGTGTTAGTTCCCCTTTAAAAAAGGAATCGTCTGGTATGACGTCATCATAGAATGGTGTTATTAAACGCGCGATATGCCTCGTCATGCATGAAAAGATGTTGCATAATCATTAATTTGCATCAGTTGACATAAAAGCCTGTCCCAATATGAAGCCACGGCACTGCATCAATGAATAACAAATCACACAAGTGAAATCGTGTTTTACAACAAAACGATATGCTGAAATTAATCATAAATAACTAATATAACTATATTGAGCTAGCATAGGAACAACTACATTTAATGAAGCTAAATGAAGCTACACGAAGCTAGATGAAGCTAGAATGAGCCAAGCCAAGCCTTATAGGGAGATAGCTCTTACGGTCTTCTCAGCAGATATTCTTTGTAAACCAACAAAGAAAAACCATTTATTAAGACACGAGTTGTATACTGTTAAACACTTTATATTCACCAAATAGAAATAAAGTTCACCTTGGACAACCTCACAATTACTGCCAATGAATGTCCAGAATATGATATTTAATATTATATTGCTCTATATCATATTTTACTCAAAAATATATGTCAGCTCCACAGACTGAAACTACATGACGAACTTGCTTCTTTTGAGCTTTTATCACCAAAATTGTTGTGTGGGCGACTTGGGACATCCACTAAATCCACTTCAATGAGATACTTTTAGAGAACACAAAGTCTGATGGATGGTACAATAGGGACAGGAAAATAAACGACCCACTAACAAAAAGGAATGACTTAGCATCCAAGAAGAAGACTACTCCCTCGTTAAAAACTGCCAATTGTTTCCTTGTTGACAACATCTTCAGATTGATGCAGTATTCCTCACCATAAATATTCACAAGTTTTTAATTTGCAAGTATAGCTGGCTAGAAAATTGTTCAACACTATTTTTTACTGTACACATTGTGCGTTGAAATTGAAATGAAATCCAACAATCCTTTTTCATTGGTAACGGCTGATTATTGGATATCGTGATTCTTGACATTTTGTCACTGTTCGCTTCATATGTCCTGTTACCATGGCAACGTATCTTGACCTGACATTTTTCATCACAGGAAGATTGTATCCTAGCAACGAATCCTAACCCGGTGACTGTTTTACTTGTGAGTCATGACAGTGTAACCACGGGGACATGACACATCCTTGCGTGATTAACAGATAAGTTGTAAGCTTTAAAAATAAGTCATACATTCACTTGGGTCGTGGCTTTTATTAGCCGAATGACCCACTAATGTTATGTAAGCTTTGTCATGTAATCCTTACATCTGCCTCTAAGGGTAAAGCTAAATTGCTGATTAGCAATACAAGCAAAACCACACAGTGATTTAAAATACACATATCATGGATTTAATATGTAAATGGAGCATGTCTATCTCATCATTACGTCTGCTTTACACAGCTAGATAATTAATCTGACTTTGCTTCATTGCCAAATTTTGGGATTTTATCATTGATAATGATACACTGCCAAAAATCGTTTTTCTTGAAACGAGTAAAAAAAAACAGAAGCAAACATTTTTCTTAGCTTACAGTTCTATGCTTAGAATAAGCAATATTTTCTTGCCATCGACCAAAAACATTTCTTGTTTTGGTTATATTCACTTGAAATGACTGAAATTGGCGCAGCAAAACATTTAAAAATAATTATCTTTTCAGTATAATAATTTAATGTAATTATAACTTATCTACCTACTAAAGGAAAACTATTCTAGCAGTGTAAGTAGGCTACACTATAAAACAAGAATGTTAAGGCAGTCTAAACAATGCTGCAAACCTAATTTCCTGAGACAATTCAATCAGGAAACCAATCCACATGTTGTTGGGTAACCTGTGTTTCCTGGATGGCCCCTTGGCTAACCCCACTGAGCCAAAGCACATTCTGTGGTAAGGTTTCCCAAGTGGTGGCTGAGGTATCATAAATCTCGTCATGTTTATGTCACAAGGGAGTTGTTGGTTGTCACTATGGACTGTTGTGGTTCACATTTCACAAAACATTAACCTTTATTACCTCGTCATTGATAATTTCAAGCTAGGCATTTGCTAAACTTGTTTTACATGGTTTGTTATTCAATTTTACAGTTTGCGTGTATCAGATTGTTCTCTGTATATCTGATTTCTTATCATATCTCAAGTAAAACACCTAAATAACTGTTATTTTTAATGTGTATAAAAAAATGTGTATAAACATTTTTTTATTACCATATTATGCAGTGCGTAAAAAAAGGTATAAACGAACTAGAAGTCCAGAAGCTCCACTTGCCGACCATATACCGTCTTCTTCTCATTGTGTCACAGAATCTGTGTGTGGGATGATCTACCTTTTACCATTAAGCTATCTCTGGGCTGTATGTCAGGGCATTAGGGTGACTTCTGGTCAGTATTGATTCCCAATTGAGTCTTAAGAGTCACTAAGAGACTAGGATGAGCCTCTAAGGGCATCCATAGCATCCTCTGATGGGGAGATTGATGGATACAGAGCTGCTCCTTGCTGCATACCAGTATCAGGTGGCAGAGAACATCAGCAATGGGCCACACAATCTTGTTAACTGACAAACATAGAGAGTATTTCATAATTTGACTATTACTATCACCAAGCAAATAACATAGTCCTTTATATTTGGTCACATCTGATGTTATGCATTATACTAGAGCTAATATTTTTTTATTTTTTTGACCATTTCTCATATCTGTTATTTTACTAAATGCAGGTGTCAGTTTATCTCTTACCGGATTTAATACAGTTATTCTATTCTATTCTATTCTATTCTATTCTATTCTGTAACAGCCTATAACATCCTTATAGATTAAGACAATAAATAGTTGTTGTTTTATTTGTATTTTTACCAAAAATAATCTATAAAAATGGAATAATTGTTAAGTTCTAGACAACTTAAATTTACCACCACTTTTCTTGATCACAAAACTAAGTGAGAATAGATATATTGGAAATATAATATTTCCATAATTAAGACCACCTCATAGAGCTTTAAGACTATAACTCGTATACATTTAAAAGATTCTGATGCGCGGGTTTTTCCCAACCAAAAGTTCTTTTTAAAATAACCAGTCTGCAAGATCTAAAGTATTCACATAGCATATCGAAAGAAATAAAAGGAGAGACTCAAGCAAGTTTTATTCCCCACTCCAGGGAAACATAACACCGCTTATACCGTGCTGAAATGGGCACCACCCGAACAGCACTAAAAGAATCCATTACTGTGTGGTGGCAGAATGGCCACTGTACCATGAGCAATATGTTGTGTATGCAAATGTAAAAAGTCCATGTTTGTCCATGTTTGTGTATAGAGCACACTAAAATGCCCAAGAAAATATATCGAAGGCAAAACACATTGCACATTAATGTTAGTTATATTATGCAACTGGTCTAGTGGTAAGACTCTCGCCAGCTCCTCTGAAGGACCCGGGTTCAATCCCAGGCCCGGGCAACCTTCCATGAGCAACATCCCAGCTGGATGTTGTTCGGATGAGACGTTAAATTGGCGGTCCCTTGTATCCAGTGTCTATGCTGAGGCAAGTAAAAGATCCCACCCGTGGGGTTAATGCGTAACATGGGTGGACTCCTCTCTCACCTTATCAATCAACCCTCGATAGTGGCAAGAACTTACCTTAGAGGGCTGCACTTTCCATATCTATCCATCTATCTATATTATCTTGTCTCTGCTCACAATCACTTCAAAGAAGCAGCCTCTTCCCAGAAAAGCTAAACCAATTATATCATCTTAAGAGTAGAATTTTTCCTATCTTTTGTTCTTCAGAATCTTTTATTGACGATAACAATATGCCATCACACAAGTCTGGTACAGGTCTCTTTTTAACGAGAGATTTGCTTGGTAATTCAGTGGCTGCCTATTGTATATTTTAGCCATTAAAGACGAAGTGGTCGAAATGATGGTTTCTCTACAGGTTTTGCTCTGTCAAAACCTTGAGGAAATTACTGCTTACGGCAAACTCTTATGGTATAGCCTACACATTTGCTGATGCCTTTCTATAAGATTTTGTCCCTATTCTTCCATTAAGCAATGTTCTGATATATGACACTAGAAAAAAAGCAAAACCTGAGTATTATGGCAAGTTTTTGATACAAGACAAAACAGCCTGTCATATGCCAGATATTGTGGATGTGTCTGTCAATAGCTTTTGAGCACAGCAGCTATGAACCAACAAGATTACTTTTTACAGGATACTGATATCCATGTCCTAAGGCATTTTGGTCCATTAACGACACGTACACTGTGCAGACTGCTGTGCTCCCTGTTTGCCATGTGTTTTCTTCTTTTTTTTTTTTTTTTTTTTTTTTTTTTTTTTTCTTTGATTATTATTATCTTTTTACAAATTTTGGTGATTCTGGTTTAGTCGAAAATCAGGTGAAAGTATCCTCAACCGAACATATTTCCTTTTTTTTTCCTTTTGTAGATAAGGTTAATATAAAGATTTGAACAAATACTCACGACTAAAATAAGTTATTTTTATTATACTCGCAATTAAAATCTCTGATGTCCAATAAGCATGAGCCAAGCCTTTGTTTTTTCAGAGAGTTTTGTCCAGATTTTAGTGAAAGTGAATTCCTGCTTCTTTTTTTTTACTTGTAACGGTAGCCTGCACTTTCCTGAGTTAGTCCATTATCCTTTTAAGTTAATTAGTGTAAGCAGCATCAAGCATATCAAATTATCCTTCTTTTTTTCTGTATTACTTTCCCACTTTGAGAGAGGCCTAGTTACGGCTAAATTTTAATCACATTAGCAAAAGTTTGTGAAATACCAAAATCATCCCTCATGAAATTTATATCAACTCATATTGGCTTTGGGGTACCAATGCTGGCCTAGCATCGACACTATTGGCACAGTGTTGTCACAGTGTTGGCCCAATGTTAAGCCCAATGTTTGATGTTTGGCCCAATGTTAGGCCATTTTTGTTTGCTACCAAGAAAAGTTGACCTATGCATTACAGCTACAAATCTCCCCCTGACATGAAACTAACATTACTGTAACAAAACCTGATTCATGTTTTCTTCCTAACATACAACCAACATACGTTGTATCAACAACAAGAGCTACTACTTTATGTTTTCTCCCTAAAATTATCAACATACCAGTTACGTCCCTACTTATTCATGCTATTCCTAGAATGACGCAACCTTGGGAAGAATTGCCAATAACTTCCCCAGTAACTCAGCAATGAGCTGTCTAGATTAACTACGGGGCATTAGACAATCAAACACACTTGCTTTGCACCATAATGTTACAGTAACGCGGAAAACTAAATCACAGTAATCTTTAGTATTTTACACCCTCCAGTGGTATAAAGAGTTATCCAGGGTCCTTGACCCTAAGCAATTTTTCACTTGAGTCTGGAGTTGTAGCTTTCGTGGACCTCTTGAGTTAACCCTTAGATTCTGTGGTGAAGCTGCTCTGTGGAGTCACCAACACTGCTACATTTGGTCATAGTGATGCGTGGTAGCTTAGATAAACTGCGTGTGTTTAATATAGTAAATTATCCGCCATGAGATTTTTATCCCGGATAACATCGGCTATATGTTGGCCTGGTGTCAGACTGACAACTCAACATTTGCACGGCATAAGCAATAGTGACTCAGTGAGCCTAATGTGGACCCGAATTTGTACGCGGTCACGGATACCATTATTTCCATGGTAACATTAGTCTTTTATAATCCAGTCCTCTACTTGGAAGGGTTCAACATGTGCTTGTAATAGTTGCACTCTACAGAGGAAATTTAATTATTGATTAACCTATACTGTTTTGTCTCATAATACTGTTCTTATTGTTTTTACTATAGTCGCTGATTAGCTCCAAACTATCGTTTTATTGTAATTTGTGCGACTCAAAATAAACTTTCATTCTATTCTATTCTAGTTCGATTTTCAATTTATATATATATACAGTTGTCATGAAGAGTTGACATCCCCCTTAACAGTACCATGGCAACGACAAAGAAGAAGCTATGTCATGGTCGCCTTCAGATGAAGGTGATAAAAACAGACATGAAGATTTATCAATAAAATCCCCGAAAGAACTTTGCTTTAACTCATAGTCTGAATGAAACTGTAATGAGATAACTACCTTTTAGTGTATCTTAGTTGTTGCCATGGAAACCATGATATTATGCCTCCCAATATCGTAAGTGACAACCGTCAAATAATGTAGGGACTGCAGCCGAGCTTTATGAAAGCTTTCCGAAGCCAACATCTTTCCATAACCTCAATGGGCTAGGCTTCTCCTACAGATTTCTGACTTCTTTCACTCTCAAACCACAGGGGGCACTTCTGATTTATCTCCCAAGGCTCTTCACAAAAACCTGCCTCCATGAGCAGGAAGTCGATGCACCATCAATTTGTCATATTTGGTTTTTCCCACACATGGATTATTCTATCTTAATAACTGTTGTGCCGAGATAAACTCGTATCCTAAGCTTCTACGAACAGTGGAGTATATAATATGCTGTATTGTAATATGCAATGTAAGTCAGGGTTATAGCCTCTTATCACTCAACAGAGTCTAAACCAACTCCGGAATTACACTCTTGGCAGGCCAATCCAGCCTTAAACGCAGGTTTAACTGCTGGGCTTAAGAGCTCACACCACTACCATCACTGTGGATGCCTAATGCCCGGTACCCATTGCACCTGGGTAGGGTGAAGTATAAAAGGCGAACACTCCTATATGCAATAGATTTAGGATTTGCTGTGGTCAAGTTCTATCACACTTTAAATATTCTAAGGGGTATGCACTGATATGACTTTAAATAGCTTGTAATACCTTATTTGAATAATTATACTTGTTAGTTACCTGAAAAGAAAAGCTATAATTCTCTGTAATAGCACTCCATATACTTCGTTGTGAGCATGGAATCCAGGCGCTGACATTATTGTAATTTTCTACAGTTAGTGTTGGTTTGTGGGTGGCCCCTCGGCAGCGATGACATGATCATCTCAGAGGGGTCACCCTGCTCAATGTTTATTGAATTAAATTTTATCATGTTTTTTTTTAATAATAGAGGGAAAAAAACACGAATCTGAATCTGAGTTTAATAAGTCCTTATTATCAAAATCAATTTCAAAATGTTACCAGCCTTGCTATACTATCAGCATTTTTACCACAGCATGCCGCAGTAAATTCTAAAAGCCTTCATGATGTCCTAATTGTGAATACCCTGCAGTGATGCAATTTTGAACGTATACATTTTGTGTAAATAAGTGAATTTCAGGGGGGGGGGGGGATAACTACATTGATCATCTCCCCATCCCAAAAAGCTATCCCCCGCATCCCCGCCCCCTACTGTATTGTTGCTCCGATTAACTTTTAGTTATAGAAAAACTCTGAATAGATACTGATATATCAATGCCTTTAATGATTCACTATCAAGCCCAAAAAACCTGGTGCTGTGCACACAGTGACAGAAAACAGAATTTGTAGTAAGCCTCTTTCCAATTCTTGGCTGCCAGTTCTAAGGGCTGTTGGCTTAATTTAATTTACTTGAAGGATACTGCTGATGAAGGCGATGTGAGAAGAATATGAAGGACTTAAACAAACAACCAAATGAAAGGGACAGAGAAATAGAATTACAGTAAAAAAGAAAGACAAGAGACAAAGACATAGTCAAATTTAGGGATCGATAGCTTGACGATTTTGACGTCAGATTATTGAAGAAATATGTATAGGTTAGAGGGTGGGTGGGTTGAGTAGGGCTTTACGTCCTGTATTTCTGCACCTGATGGGCTAATTAGGACAGGCAGAGACCATGGCAATGAGACGAAGATGAAAAAGCCATCCGACTTAGGGAATCGAACCCGGGACCCAGCGGTGGAAGCCAAGAGCGCTACCTTTGAGCTAGGCCCCCGCCCGTATAGGTTGGACATAATACTGCTAATAATTATATGTTTTTGACATAGGTTAGGACTAAACCAGAATTGCTATTAAATAAGCAAATCTGGTATATTCTCTTTAAATTAGGTCACTTAATTAAACATAATTCCATTGGGGTTTGTTGCTGTCATTAAATTCATTAAAGCAATTCCATTCACTGGCATCCACTAAGCCTAGCAGGTGGTGTGAGTTCTATATTTGTTTCAAACTTTAAACTTCACTTTTAGAAGACTAAATACACGCAAAACCTCTATTATGCAACCTTTGCTTCAAGGCTAAATTGGATTTCTTATTGAGGATGTGGAGGTCTTGACAAAAAAATATACAGGGCAATATTTTAAAAGTGGTTGTAGCTGGTTAACTACATCAAACTATAAACATTCAGACTTGTCAATCCATCATATCTCCAGATATATATTCTTTGGATTGCTTAGCCTTAGCCCTAACCTTGATGTCCTCTGTTAAGATAACGACCAAACAACTGAGTGGCCTGATGGTTGCCTGGTTAGCGGCTCTTCTGAAGGTCCTAGGTTCACTTCGCCACCCGGGCACTCTTCGTGAGCTACATCTCAGCTACTGGATGTCAATGGCATGAGATGTTAAATCGGAGGTGCCTAATACTCGGTGTGTAAGCTGGGGCAAGTAAAAGACCCCACCCATGGGGTAAGTGTAAACAGGGTGTGGACTCAGCCTCTGGTAGCTGGCATTGAAGCTGTCTCAGCTCCAGTGACATAGAAGTATAGAGCCCTATCAAGAGCATACACTACGTCACACCATGTGCAGATGTGACATTTTAGCAGCAGTCGACATGACAGTACTAAATCAATGGCTTAAGCTACTCATGCGATTAGTGTCCCCAGAAATCACTATGTTGGCCATATACACGTACATTTGGCTTATACAAATGATATGATTTGCTAATACATGGCCAAATGTGCCATGTGTGTTTTCCATGAGAAAGATAAACGCATGGAAAACGCATGGTTTTATCCAAACGCATGGAAAACGCACGTGGCACATTTGGCCATGTAGCATTTGCAGTGGAATCTCGCCATAAAGACCAACTTTGGGGTGGATTTTTATTGGTCGCTTACTTGAGAGGCACATTTTCTCTTTAATAGACAGATGAAATATGATGGTAAGAATGCATTTTGGTGCAAAACTGCTTAGCTTGTCTTAAAGCTGGGCACCTCTGTATATATCTTGTTAACTACAGAACACCATTTCAGATATATGTGTTAAGAAATTATATGACAATTAACCCATTTATTTGTATTTATATTATTAATAAGCATTAAATCTTATCATAACTTTTTCATGATAACAAGAGTATATAGTTACATGTACAACATTACAACTGCCTATCTATAGGAAGTTATAACTGTCTGTCAGAAGATAATTCGGAGGAAATCAGTGTATTTGTATTTATAACAGAAAATTCATCAATTATTGAAAGAGCCAACGGCTTAATACCAATTATGTTTAGACAATTCAAGAAAATGCAGTTAATGAAACTGATATTTTTGGCCATCAAGACATTGTTAATTATTGAGTTCCAAAGTTTGTTTGTTCTTCTGTTTCTGAGTCATTAATTTCATATGAACCATGACAAATCTGTGAATTATGCTCTGTGTGAAAATTACACATTTTCTATGACGCACCTGTGACATAATAAACCACAAATAATGCTCATGTTCAACACAATTTGTGACATGAAGTGCAAAGCACATTTGATTACAGTGTGTTTACGTATCATTCACAGATTGCTCTGTCATTAACAGATGTAAGAGACAGACTGAGTACAATTGATGTACTGTGTGGTCAATTACTGTTCTTTCACAATCCAACATCTTAGCTTAATCGCTGAGTGACATTAAAATATGTTAAAGCCTAATGCCATAATAATATCATGATACTTGAATGCTTAACTATGACAGATTACACCTACAAACTGTACAAATCATACATAGCTGAGACTAACGTAGCACAAACACTCTTGCAAAACATTAGTTAGATAGATGGATAGACATATTCAATATGGAAAGTGCATCCCTCTGAGGCAAGTTCTTGCCACTATCGAGGGTTGATTGATAAGATGAAGGAGAGGAGTCCACCCACGTTACACATTTACCCCATGGGTGAGGTCTTTCACTTGCCGCAGCATAGTCACCGAGTACAAGGGACCGCCAAATTAACATCTCATCCAAACGACATCCAGGGGCTTTACGTCCTGTATTTCTGCACCTGATGGGCTAATTAGGACAGGCAGAGACCATGGCAATGAGACGAAGATGAAACAGCCATCCGACTTAGGGAATCGAACCCGGGACCCAGCGGTGGAAGCCAAGAGCGCTACCTTTGAGCTAGGCCCCCGCCCGTATAGGTTGGACATAATACTGCTAATAATTATATGTTTTTGACATAGGTTAGGACTAAACCAGAATTGCTATTAAATAAGCAAATCTGGTATATTCTCTTTAAATTAGGTCACTTAATTAAACATAATTCCATTGGGGTTTGTTGCTGTCATTAAATTCATTAAAGCAATTCCATTCACTGGCATCCACTAAGCCTAGCAGGTGGTGTGAGTTCTATATTTGTTTCAAACTTTAAACTTCACTTTTAGAAGACTAAATACACGCAAAACCTCTATTATGCAACCTTTGCTTCAAGGCTAAATTGGATTTCTTATTGAGGATGTGGAGGTCTTGACAAAAAAATATACAGGGCAATATTTTAAAAGTGGTTGTAGCTGGTTAACTACATCAAACTATAAACATTCAGACTTGTCAATCCATCATATCTCCAGATATATATTCTTTGGATTGCTTAGCCTTAGCCCTAACCTTGATGTCCTCTGTTAAGATAACGACCAAACAACTGAGTGGCCTGATGGTTGCCTGGTTAGCGGCTCTTCTGAAGGTCCTAGGTTCACTTCGCCACCCGGGCACTCTTCGTGAGCTACATCTCAGCTACTGGATGTCAATGGCATGAGATGTTAAATCGGAGGTGCCTAATACTCGGTGTGTAAGCTGGGGCAAGTAAAAGACCCCACCCATGGGGTAAGTGTAAACAGGGTGTGGACTCAGCCTCTGGTAGCTGGCATTGAAGCTGTCTCAGCTCCAGTGACATAGAAGTATAGAGCCCTATCAAGAGCATACACTACGTCACACCATGTGCAGATGTGACATTTTAGCAGCAGTCGACATGACAGTACTAAATCAATGGCTTAAGCTACTCATGCGATTAGTGTCCCCAGAAATCACTATGTTGGCCATATACACGTACATTTGGCTTATACAAATGATATGATTTGCTAATACATGGCCAAATGTGCCATGTGTGTTTTCCATGAGAAAGATAAAAGCATGGAAAACGCATGGTTTTATCCAAACGCATGGAAAACGCACGTGGCACATTTGGCCATGTAGCATTTGCAGTGGAATCTCGCCATAAAGACCAACTTTGGGGTGGATTTTTATTGGTCGCTTACTTGAGAGGCACATTTTCTCTTTAATAGACAGATGAAATATGATGGTAAGAATGCATTTTGGTGCAAAACTGCTTAGCTTGTCTTAAAGCTGGGCACCTCTGTATATATCTTGTTAACTACAGAACACCATTTCAGATATATGTGTTAAGAAATTATATGACAATTAACCCATTTATTTGTATTTATATTATTAATAAGCATTAAATCTTATCATAACTTTTTCATGATAACAAGAGTATATAGTTACATGTACAACATTACAACTGCCTATCTATAGGAAGTTATAACTGTCTGTCAGAAGATAATTCGGAGGAAATCAGTGTATTTGTATTTATAACAGAAAATTCATCAATTATTGAAAGAGCCAACGGCTTAATACCAATTATGTTTAGACAATTCAAGAAAATGCAGTTAATGAAACTGATATTTTTGGCCATCAAGACATTGTTAATTATTGAGTTCCAAAGTTTGTTTGTTCTTCTGTTTCTGAGTCATTAATTTCATATGAACCATGACAAATCTGTGAATTATGCTCTGTGTGAAAATTACACATTTTCTATGACGCACCTGTGACATAATAAACCACAAATAATGCTCATGTTCAACACAATTTGTGACATGAAGTGCAAAGCACATTTGATTACAGTGTGTTTACGTATCATTCACAGATTGCTCTGTCATTAACAGATGTAAGAGACAGACTGAGTACAATTGATGTACTGTGTGGTCAATTACTGTTCTTTCACAATCCAACATCTTAGCTTAATCGCTGAGTGACATTAAAATATGTTAAAGCCTAATGCCATAATAATATCATGATACTTGAATGCTTAACTATGACAGATTACACCTACAAACTGTACAAATCATACATAGCTGAGACTAACGTAGCACAAACACTCTTGCAAAACATTAGTTAGATAGATGGATAGACATATTCAATATGGAAAGTGCATCCCTCTGAGGCAAGTTCTTGCCACTATCGAGGGTTGATTGATAAGATGAAGGAGAGGAGTCCACCCACGTTACACATTTACCCCATGGGTGAGGTCTTTCACTTGCCGCAGCATAGTCACCGAGTACAAGGGACCGCCAAATTAACATCTCATCCAAACGACATCCAGCTGGGATGATGCTCATGAAAGTTTGCCCGGGCCTGGGATTGAACCTGGGTCCTTCAGAGGAGGAGGCGAGCATCTTACCACTAGACCATCCAGCTGACAGTCCTCGCCTATTTGTTTGGAAAGGTCCCATGGACAATCAGGCATCATAAACCTAGTTTCCAAACCTGGTATCTCTTGCTCCTTATCCTTTTTGACATTGACAAACACCTTTGCTAAAGCCAATTACCATACCAATGCATAGAATCTTGTCTGAGTGCAGAATGTGGCCAATGTTCTTGTTGTTTATCTTCAGGTTTTGCATGAACTTCCAATTCTGACTAATTGTGAAAACCTGTCTATGTGGTAATTGCAGTATTTCGATGACAGTCTGAGATAATAGATAATTATCCATTATACTCCACTCAGATTGCTTTCCTATTGTTCTGAGCGGGCAATGACTTTTGCACACTGGAGATGTATATTACACACAGCAGGAATTCTTAGGAAAATATCTTAATATCAGTTTAATTTAGTAAAAATCACTTTGACACCAAGGACCACACATTATCTTGTGACAATAATCATGTTTTGCAATACTGACAAAATTTCAGTTTGTGACAATCTGAATGGTTCAACGATATTTTCAAGAGAATATAACAAAAAAAGCAAAATTACTACAGTGTTTAAGTTATAATGACCACTTATTCTTAAATGTCACATCTCTTGAAGGATCACCAGTCAAGTCAAACAAAATTGAAACAACAACATTAAACCAAGCCACACAAGAGGACGTTCTAGCTCTATTCATAGGATGCTTCCACACCAAAACACTGAACGAGGCCATCAACAACACCAGATTTACCTTCATCATAAGATCCATTCGCATCATAAGGTAAATCCCTGTCACTGAGATCGCTGTCGGAAATCTGTATCAACGGATGCGAATGGCACGGTTTAGAAGTGCGTGTTATTGATCCAGTAGATGGACCGGCTGGATTATGTACAAACGGGCTGTTTCTGGATGTATTTGTATCATATTGAGGTTGAATGTCATCTCTTTGTGATGCGGAATCACTTAATTCCCCCTCGATTAGTAGTAACGGTCCAGTATGGCCATGGTCACTTGGGAAATTGAGCGAGTTACTTATCATAGAATATCCATCAAATTTAGTATCCACCGATGGTTCAAAACTCACATTTTCTATCCCAAAAGTCCTGTCCTTGTTCGCGTCAACTGAATTACTATCATCAGTACTTTTCGCAGCCTTGACGTCGCGTGTTGCCATCTTTTCTCTATTGTTTTCAATGCTGCCCATTGCATCAAATTGTAAATTACATTGGTCTGCCTGTTTGGCAACATATACATCAAACTTATTAGTTTTCTCGCTGAAGCTGTCTTTTTCCTTTGTTGCGGAGTCAACCAGGGGGAGGCTCTCTCTCCTGTTACTGTCCATAACATCTAAATCAGTTTCACTGCTTCCAGCAGCCTCCTCAAAATTATCATCTGCCATATCCATGTTTAAAGCATATGCAGGTAATCCACTAACACGGTGTGAAATCTCATTTGCTTCTGCATATTGTTCTCATTTGAACTCGTCATTCTGATCAGCATTTTGAGATCTCCAAGTGCGAATCTTATTATGGCGTGAGAATGTCTATCATGCCACCGGATGGCAGTGGTTTCGGCTAAGTAAGCAAACCCAGATAAGACACATTATTAAGCTGCTGCTAATGTTGCAGTCTAAAATGTCAATGTGCGATTTTTAGCAACATTTAAAAGCCATATTTGACGTCAAAGCTATTATGTCCATCGGAGTGCAACCGTAATGTCGAAAATTCAGGTTCTAGTTTAGAGTTTTACAATTCCGAGATGCTAACAGCTTCTTTTTCGAGATGACAATGTAAGTAGTAATCTGTGTTAGTAAACGTAAGCATTAAATTAGTAACTAAATTCTAGTTCTATTCCGTATGCTAACATAATGTTATATTTGGTGAATAAAAGACGCACTAGGTTTTGAACAAAAAATAATTGTACTAAAATTTGCAAAGTTCTCATATAAAAATCAATGTACTCTGCTGACTTTACAATTACATTTATGGCAGGTCAAGTAAGAGTCTTTCTCAACTGTTGGTGTTCAGCCTTGAGCACTGTGGGGTAGCCCAAGGTACCTCCATGCTATGGTGGGATTCTAAAGTGATGCTTTTTGATTGGCAGTTGCCTAGACTAGACTAATGCCACTACACCACATCAACAGCTTCATATGATTCTGTGCACTTCCAAGAGGCTAGCAAGAAATAAATCGCAGTAATCAGGTAATCCTGCGTACTTTACACCCTCCAGTGGTATAAAGAGTTATCCAGGGTCTTGACCCAAAGCTTTTTGTCACTTGAGCCTGGGATTGCAGCTTTCTCGCTTGAATTAACCCTTAGAACTTCTTTGCAAAGCCATCTACGGCTACAGTAAATCTGATATTATTTAATAGTCAGTTCAGTCATTTACAAGCTAGAGACTGAGCTAGACAATTACACACACTGCTATCTACCTTCAAACATATCGAACTAGCTGTAGCTGTCTACTGAAAGCTACATCTTACTGCCATTTCACAAACCATGTACTCAGAGCTTTCTTTGCTAAATTTCACTCATATCCAGGTTTTTAACCTCATCAAAATAGTCGATAATTGGTAGAGAGCTCTTAATAAGTCAGACAGGTCACTTTGCAAATTTGCATACAACTGTTTGATAGGCTGATCAACATTAAACAGCCCACTGAAGTGGAACCAGGCATCAATCATTTCATACCACGTCCAGTTAAGTAAGGGCAGGATGATTTAGTTGTTGATAGCCACTGCATGGTTATAAAGTATTCAATTTCATGTCAAATTTGGATAGGCAACCAATGTTGTCGATATTCAAGTAAATCAGCTGTTTCTATGGCTTTTGATGAAAACTTTTGGACCAGTTATTTTCTATATGGGTTCTGATAGACAATTAATTAGACATTGGTCTTTCTTTGATATTTCTTACTTAGCCCCCATTATGAGATTTCTGATTATTACCTTGAAGGGTTTTTGTTACTTTTTTTTTTTGATTCGCCATATTGTCATTTTAGATATTTCCTACCATACTATCGTCAGGGGTGAGGGCCTAGCTCACTGGTAGCTCACTGAAATTCGAACCGCTGGGCCTTGGTTCAATTCCCGATCGAGCCTAAGTTGGATGGCTGTTTCGTACATTGTCTTATTGCCATGGTCCCTGTCTGTTCTAATCAGCCCATCCGGTGCAGGAATACAGGACGTAAAGCCCTAATCCACCTGCCTACCACACTATCGTCAGCTGGTGTGGTCAATCTGATCTTCTATTGCACCTTTTTATAATTTATTTCATCTGTCAATTCCATATTGGCCAGCTCTGCTGAAGGTCCTGGGTTCGATCCCCAATCACGGCACTCTTCAAAGCTACATCCCAGCTGGATGTCGTTCGCATGAGATGTTAAATTGGAGGTGCCTTGTACTCGGTGTCTATGCTGAGGCAAGTAAAAGATCCCACCCACGAGGACGATGATGGGGTAAATGTGTAACATGGTGTGGACTTAAGCTGTAGCATCTCATCATTACATCTGCTTCTGGCAGCTGGTCATATAAGCTGACTAAGCTTCAAACCCAGTAGCATGGAGACATAGACTTATTACTAAAGGAAGAAAGCCTTTATTGACATTTTATTCATTATGGTAAAATGAAGAAAATCATTTTCATGTTCTCAATCATTCCAAGGTGCCCTGCCTTTAGCTTAATGGCTTTCCTTTTTCTTTTTTCAGAATATTGCGCAATCATTCCCATTTAATAAATGGCTTTTTGGCATTGATTTTGTGACATGCACATGATTCCTAGGTGGAAATAAAGATTATTTTCTTATCGAGATAAAAACATGAACTATTTGGTATAATGATGACTAAAAATAATGGTAGTTTCTGCTGAATTCCAGATTTAGAACATAGCCATATCAGATGATAAGACATACGCTGTGTTTCATGAATACAATGGCTGTCACTTAGCCATTAGGAATCATGGATTCAGTTGACGTCCTCTGTAATATAATTTCCAAGTCTGTGGAAATGGGAGTAATGATTTCACATTGTTGTTCTTTGTACTTTCTTGTTTTTGTACTGACTTAATTCTTTTTTCTTTTTCTGATTTTGTAAAGAGTTTCTAGTCCTCTTGCCCTCCATTTTCCTGCACAGTTAGACTCCTTATATAACGAGCACAAAACATGTGATTAGATCAAGGTCATTGCCTTAGAATGAAGTTTACATCAGACCCTCAAATAAGGAAGATTTTGTTATACTTCAATTCAGTCCCTTGACCCATTTATCATGTCTATGAAGTGTCAGACTTCTGACAAAAACATGTGGCTGATACTGGTTGACTCCTTGCGGCACCAGCCTGAAAAATTTCCATATCACTTTCACATGACTTAATTTAATCTGTCAGGAGTCTGATGCCAATGAAGATCATGCTGGCAGCACTGTATGGAATAGCGGTGTAAGAAAGTGCTTCAAAATAATGTTCCTCCTGGCCTCAGGATAAAATGATAGTGAAGTTCAAAAGACAAAACAAGACAAGACACGGAAAGAAAATGCAAGGCAAGACAAGACAAGATATGACAAGAAAATAAATAAGCTAAGCTAAGCTAAGCTAAGCTAAGCTAAGCTAAGCTAAGCTAAGCTAAGCTAAGATAAGATAAGATAAGATAAGATAAGATAAGATAAGATTCCAGAATAGGTTAGGATATTGCAAGGAACATGTAGTGACAATAAAAACATGATTTGATAGGTTCTTGGTAAGACAATAAATATTGCCAAATATTGCAGCTTCCATTAGCAGATGAAATATTATTGAATATCATATTTGAGATACCACCAACGAAGACCCTATTGTATATGGGCATATGGAATGACAGAAACAAGCAAAGACGTGGTGACTAAGTCAATATGAAGATGCAAATAATATTTAAACAGCCTGGAAGACAGGCATACATAATGGATTGAAACCATAATTGGTGCAATATTTGTCTTAATGAAAATCAATTACCTAATTATGAGAATTACAATGGAACAGATGTAATTGGGTGGGTGAGACGGGTTTTACGTCCAATGTGTGTGTGTGTGTCTGTCTGTGTGATTAGGGCTTTACGTCCTGTATTTCTGCACCAGTTGGTCTAATTAGGACAGGCAGGGACCATGGCAATGAGACGAAGGATGAAACAGCCATCCAACTTAGGCTCGACCGGGAATCGAACCCGGGACCCAGCGGCTGGAAGCCCAGAGCGCTACCTCTGAGCTAGGCCCCAGCCCTTATTTTACGTCCAATATTTGTGCACAAGATAGGGCTGATCAGGACAGGTAGGTGCCAAAGCCATGAAGGCGAATGATGAAGCAACCTTCCAACGTGGGCTGGATTTGAACCCAGGACCCAGTGGTTGGCTGTAATTGCCATGTGGTCTTTATAGTGAAGTTGCCTTAAAATGTGATTAATTTCACAGTGGACTCTCATCATTATGACACTTTTGATACATATTTATTGGCCTTAGTGACAAATTATTCTTAGTTGTGAGATTAGGTTTTTCTATTTTTAGAAATAGGATTAAAGGAATAAGATTGAATGCAACAAAATACAAATAGCCTGTCACAAAACATGTTTGCATAGTGTATTGAATATATGTGTTTGTAAATGTATGTGTGGGCTCTCTCGATATAGATCCAGACATCACAATGTACACCCTTGTACTCGGTGTCTATGCTGAGGGCAAGTAAAAGACCTCACCCATGGTGTAAATTTGTAAAATTGGGTGGATTCAAACTTTGATATCATCACTAAGTCTGCAAATCACCTGAAAAGCTTCGGACTAAGTAGCATTGAGACATTGAGACATTGACCTGTACAAGCATGACTCTTTCTCAACTCCCTGGGGGGTGTCTGTACCTGCAGATTCGTGCATTGAAAGACCCTATCTTCATGAATGACATCAGCAAGAAATTTGACACAAGCAGTAAGATAAGAGATGAAAGAGACAGCTCTTTTGGCTTCAAATTTCAATCTGAGTGAAGCCAGGATTCCTGTCATCATCTGAGGTTCACGTTTCAAAGGGAACATGATATGCTTGTGTCTTTACTGCGTCTATATTGTGTCTGTGCCTTGTACCATGTCCAAACTGTGTCTATACTTTATAGTGTGTCTGCACTGTGTCTGTAGATAGATAGATAGATAGATAGATAGATAGATAGATATGGAAAGTGCAGCCCTCTAAGGCAAGTTCTTGCCACTATCGAGGGTTGATTGATGAGGTGAGAGAGATAGGAGGAGTCCGCCCATGTTACACATTTACACCATGGGTGGGACCTTTTACCTGCCTCAGCACAGACACTGAGTACAAGGGACCGCCAATTTAATGTCTCATCTGAACAACATCCAGCTGGGATGTTGCTCATGAAGTGTGCCCTGGCCTGGGATTGAACCCGGGTTCTTCAGAGGAGCAGGCGAGCGTCTTACCACTAGACGACCCAGCTACTGTCTGTACTGTCTGTGCTGTGTGCAATGTCTGTACTCAGTACTGTGTCTATACTCTATAGTGTGTCTGCTGTATGCCTATACTGTGTCTGTACTGTGTCAACTACAGTTAGTTCCATTAAAAACAGCCTGTCAAATTGAACCTAAATAAAGTTGGACAACTTTTGCTATACAATGCTACCTGCCACTGAACGGAACTTTCTGGCTATAGCTGGCTACTCAAAGCTGGCTCTAAAAGTACATGCAACACCTTTTTGGTCCATAAGTTGAGAGTTACGCATTTGTCATTTTTGTTGAATATATGCATGTCTATTGCACATGTTAATATATTTAATATATAAGATAAATCTGTTCTATCTACCAAGGTTTATATTTTTTCAGTGGTGGTAGCTTTAAGCCGACTATAACGACTATAAGCTAGCAGTAGACAGAAGCGGCCAGCCTTCGCCAGTTATAGCTACAGCCAGAAATAGGTTGCTACAGCTGTCTTGAGTGGACCATATTTTATGAAACTAACTGTATATTTGAATCATATGACCAAAAGTTAACATCAGTTAAAAAGCGTTGGTGAGCATGTGTTGGTAATCATATTGTAAGTTATATTTGACTCTTTCTTTTTTTCTTTCTTTTTCTAAGTTTTCACTTATGATTGTGGAAAAACAGGCAAGATGATTGGATTCCTAATTTATAGCCTTCCAAAATTGTATTGAATATGTGAGATTTGAGCAGATGGAAAGGCTGCCAAAAAAATGGTATTGTCTCGATCAGGTCATCCACTCAATACAATGGCATTTATAGCTACTGTCAGGAGTGCTGCTGAGTGGAACCAGGTTTTATGACAAAAGTGACCGATTTTCTTGACACATTTTGTGGAGGGCTTGCTGTAAAGTTTGCGCTTTATTTAGGCTTCATGGCCAAAGGTGCCACTTGCGTTTTCCATGAGAAGGATAAATGCATAGAAAACGCATGTTTTTGCCTAATTAAAATGAGGTGAAAACCATGCGTTTATCCAAACGCAGAGAAAACGCACGTAGCACATTTGGCCATGTACCTATCGGTGTATTTTCATTTTATACAATAAGCTACAATAGGCCTTTACGCTGATATACCAAAGGCAGCTCTGAAAATTTCAGCCATGGTAACTTTCCTTTCAGAAAACTGATCTCTTTAGCATCAATAGTGTTTCATTTGATGTGTGCGCACGCATTTCTAGGGCTAAATATAGTCGCCGTGGACATGTAGCCACACCTAGATGCCTAAAACTGCAATCAGTAGCTGTACTGACAACAAATGCTGAGAGACTGATGATCCTGCCTGTGACATCAAGGGTAGGAACATCAATGTAAATCTGAATAGCAGATAATGACACTTGGTGACTGTGTGACATCTGAACTCCCGGGAGACATGACATGAACTGAATTAGTGGCAGGACTTAGTGTCCAGAACAAGATTAGATGCACTGTCATCCGCAATGTAATACTGCCCACTGGAAATATCTGATGGGCAGACAGTTGAATTACAAACAGTGCTAGTATCAAGACTCAGTATCCAGTCAGAATATTGCTACATAACACCAAGTCTATGGTTACATGCGAATATAACATTAAAAAGCAAAACTAGTGTCAAAGCATTTAATAAAGCATTAAAAAAGCAACTTTGTAATTAGTATTAGTGTGGAATTATGCAATATATGTCAATTCATTTTTATTTTTTTAATTATGTGTCACTATATAATTTAATTTCAATTAAATTTAATTAACGTCTTTTTCCTTTTACTTATAATGTAGGGGGTTTGCACAATTTTACAGCTTTTTAGTAAGCTAGTGCACATCCCCCACAGTATGCTAATGTCATTTATTGTTTATGTAATGTACTAACCGTATTGAAATACTACATACTGTGAACAAATAAAACATCTAAAACTACCATTTACAACGTATTTGATATGAAAATGATACCTGTCATATCACCCAGTAATGACTGCTATTAGTTGAATTGTGACATACCAAAGGCATTGAATCTATCTCCAGATCTGTATCTATGATAATGCCTCTAAATTAAAGCCAAGCTACAAAATCATGGCCCATTGTATGTAATTTCACTATAAATCACCTGGCTAATTAGTCATTCGATAGGACTGCAAAAAGAGTAGCAAAGTTCTAGAGATACTGAAGGGATCAATTTATTTCACATAATGGCACAGTAGCTATCTGAGATTTTTAAAGGCAGATAAACCGGATGGCCACTAGTGAATTATGTCCTAATGATGTGATCCAGACTCTGCACAACTCCAACAAGTAATTATTATCATTTAAAATGTTATCTATTTATGTAGCAGATGTCTAACAATAGCATGCCTGCTGATTTAATTTATTAATATTACAATACTTAAATTATGAATTAATTTGTTAAAGTAGTATATATTTGCATATTTAACCTTTTTTTTTTCTTATTTCACAAGGTGGCTCCCTCTGCAGTGGCAAACTCATTGCCTAATTAGAGGGAGTCTCCTTGCTCCACATCAATATAGATTTGTTAATTTATGTAATATGAAATTACTGTACATTGTAATATGTTTGTTTTGGAGCAAATAAAAACTGTGTCATTGTCATAATGAGGTCATTAGTTCATTAAATGGCTTTCCTAGCTGCGATGAGTTTAGCTAGGTTTTATGACGAAGTGGCGAATGCAGTTGTCAATGACCCATTTTGTGGAAAGTTTGCAGGCCTACTTTTGACTTATTTGACAGAAATAACAGGCTGATTTTGAGGATAGCATGTCAGCAATGACAGGTTTATTTGATTATGAAAATGCAAAATGTAGCATTACAAGAATAGATGATGATAGACACCCAGAGATATTGATGGGCAATCGTGCTATTGTCACGCCCTCATGCTGACCTGTACTTTCTGACACTAGTATAGATTTGGTTCCAGTGCCTTTGTGTGATCGATCCCCTGTTTCATTGTGCATTGTTACAATAATGTCAACAAGGGATTTCGTGCATATATTGATTGGCTCTTTGTGGTGATGATAATGGCTAATGTGCCTTCTGTGGCTAAGATCCTGGGTTCGATTCTTAGGTAGAGAGATGTCTTTCCTGTGATAATGCAAACAGATGACAATCATCTATTTCGTGCACCGCATCTGTGATATATTAGGCCACAAATGAGATTCTTGTGCATAATTATTTCTATAGAAGAGCTAAAGACAAGATTCAGATTCCGACAAAGGTTTTATCTAAAGAAATAACTGAAATTTAATATCTACTTCTTTAGTTTCTGTCATATTTCACTGAAGTGTGAAAAAAACCCATTTAATATAATTTCATATGCTTTCATACATCTCCAAGGTGGTATTTTGGAACTGAGAGTGATTTTATTTAGTTAAAAACTGCTACCCTATCTATTTATACATCTATCCATCTGTCCATCTATCCATCTATCTATCTATTTATCTGTCAATCTATCTATCTGTCTATCTATCTATCTATCTATCTATCTGTCTGTCTATCTATCGATCTATCTATCGATCTATCTATCTATCTATCTGTTTATCTGTCTATCTCTGTCTGTCTATTTGTCTATCTGTCTATCTATCTGTCTGTCTGTTTGTCTGTCTATCTCTGTCTATCTCTGTCTGTCTATCTGTCTATCTGTCTATCTATCTGTCTATCCATCTGTTTATATGTCTATCTCTGTCTGTCTATCTGTCTATCTATCTATCGATCTATTTATCTATCTATCTATCTATCTATTCATCCATCTATCTGTCTATCTATCTATCTGTCTATCTGTCTATCTATCTATCGATCTGTCTGTCGGTCTATCTATCTATCTGTCTATCTATCTGTTTGTCTATCTATCTATCTATCTATCTATCTATCTATCTATCTATCTATCTATCTATCTATTTTTTCCATTGACAGGGTGATGGATAAAATGTTAGTGAGGTTAAGAATAGAAGTTTGTGTATTCATTTTACCAATAAATGTGTTTAATGTCTAAATAATACCTATGCTTTCAAAGCATTCCTGAGGAATCCCTACAAGCTCTCTAGGTAGCCATGCTAGCTCCATAAACCTATTGTTCATGGCAAGCTCAGTGCCATATCCCCACTTCATTTTGGAAATAAGTCCCTAATCATGACGTTGATGGAAGCCCTCAGCAGAGGCTACATAAACAGAATTAACAGGTTCAACAGCTCAGCAAACCTACGTGTAAATTGCAAACATAACAGGGTCAAAAATAATCAATTTCTGACCTATATATGAGCCTGCTGAAGCCATACAAATATATGAAAATGTAAACAAAGGACTTATCGAAATATGAACCAAAATATAGCACTGTTTACATTATTTATATGGCATAATATCATATTTGAAGTGACGCTTTATGAACCTGTATTGAATGGATGCATTTGAACATATTTCTATGGAGAACTAAAGATGTTCATACCATGACAGGATTTTTAATTTTACACCGAAGCAAGTCAAATTTCAGGATCAATACCCTAAATAACATTGACATATATATTATATACATATATTTTGATTCTATTGACTTTAGCAATACTAAGTATGTATCTACACAAATGGATGATGCCCTGCTTGGCCTGAAGCCAACACTCGTGTGATAGTAAATAGTCAATTGTAATGTGAAAAACGAGATAGTAAAATAAGGATTGTAATTCATACTTCCTCCTTCGAGTGTAATCCATTCATCCGCGTGGTCATCCATGCATGAATTATTGGTGCTTAATTAGGTAAGCATCCATAATCATTTTACTCTTTAAGGGAAAAACTGGAACTCTCCATCCTCTACCTACATGATGAAGGTGCTGCAGATGGTACTGCAGCTGTTGTGAACTGATGGCACTGTTGCCTCCTGCAGAAGCAGGAGCATCCCTTTAAGCTACTGTAGGCAGCAGCATCAGCAGCAGCAGCATCAACAGCAGCAGCAGCATCAACAGCAGCAGCAGCATCAACAGCAGCAGCATCAACAGCAGCTATTGATGCCAAATGATGTGCGCCTTATCATTTGCTTTTGTACTTCTTGGCTTGCACTCTATGTAGCAGTAGCAAGTAGTAGCAAACAAGCTGATTGGGCTAATGCACGATTGCTATTTTCTGTTTGCTGACAGCTAAATGAGAGTAATTTTCCCTGCTGACAATTGTCAGTCTCCGGGTACAAGCGCTTTATTGTAATCTACCTGAGTGCAGCAGTTCTGTTCCCTTTTCCAAGTAGATTCTGCATGGTGATACTTTTTTTCTTATATTAAGGGCACAGAATCACAATACACATTTAGATGAAACAAAATAGCTAATTTACAATTTTGTTCAAGTTTAGCTAAATATATGAAATGCATCGAAACGATTAATATTTGAAATTTGTATTAATAATACAAAAACCTGTGTGAGATCACAAATTTGCTAGAATAGAATAAAGACATGTTCTTCCTGGCGGGTTATATTTTCCATTGATTCTGTTATCTCTCCATCATTCCACCAGGGGGCAGTTAATTAATGATAGACGCCATCTGGCGGATATTAAGTGAACTCACACTCTGTCCTTTCACCTTGACTTCCCAGAGTTAAAAGAGAATGACAGTGAAATTTAATTCATGTATGAAATATTAAAAAGCCTACACTGGTCTATGCTGGGAAAAATAAAGGCAAATATTGTATCATTTAGTGGATTGGCACTTTACGGTTTATCATTACGTCTGCCTGCCAGCTCATTCGAATAACTATAGTATTTATTATTACCATCTTTACTCTTACGTATTAGTACACATTTGAATAAATTGGTGTATATATACATAATTGCAAAAAAGTTTGGTTTCAATTACAGCATAAAAAGTTAATCAGTTCTTTAAGTTCGTACATGTTAAATAAACTGCATTCATAGAGTCCATCTCTCACTGCACAAAGTTCATATATAGCCTTTGCCTCCACAAAATAGAAGAATTCTTGCAAACATTGTGACATTGCTTGCCTAATAAAGTTTTTACATCTGATTCTTTTATCTGATGTAGTCTGATGGTCTCAATATGTAAATCCTAACAACATTGTGTAATGTTTTTAGATAACACTGATTTGCCAGTGTCCATTGCATATTTGACCATGTACCTTATTGAATGAATATTATCAGGCCCCTACAGTAATTTTGCCTCCAAAATTATTCCAAAACTTATAACATAAAATAATGCTCGCAAGTCAATGAGGTGTTGTAATGAGCTGTTTTTATACTCTCAAAAGTTACATATATTCACTAATTATATGTACAACATTTAATATACAGTAACATAATTATATAAAAATATACTGCAGACATAATGCTAAGTAACACTATACGTTAAAAGTATGTCAATCTGTTCCTCCATAATTCATTTATAATTCATTCATAATTCATTCATAATTCATTCATAATTCATTCATAATTTGACATGGCGACTTCAACTGCTACTTTGAAAATGACTGATTACTTCAATATCCTATATTACAGTATATACTATTCTCAGAATATAGTGTAAGTGCTTCAGATAACCATCATAATAGTTAAAGGCTGCGGAAGCATGAATGAATTATGTATTGTGTCTAGAATGACTTTAACTGGCCCCAGACCTCGACTTACCCAACCACTGAATTGTGAAAAAAATATTTAGTAGAATCCTTAGTAGCTTAGTAATGATCAAAGTATACCGGTTCATGTTATATTGTGTGTTTTTTTACATAGTCATTTATCATTGTACTTGGCTATGCTTTCTTTTTTTTTTTTATTCAATTATCATATATCAAGTAAAAATATTATTATTTGTTTCTTTATTCCTTTAGTTTCGTGACTTGAAGAGAGATGAGAATTCAACAAATAACTTTAATGTTATTGAAGATATTTTAAATGCCTCTATCTTATTCGATCAGGTGTTCAAGGCAAGCGTAATGATGCGATGCAACTGTAAGCAGACAGCAAGTTACACATTTACAGTGTAGGTGCAATCACTCGTTTTTCCCAGCTCAGACACTGAAAGTTGGGTTCCAATGTAGTATTTAAGTTCATTGTAACGATATATTTGTTAAAGTACTGTATTATATTATCATGTGATTATATTGTATTGTATTGTATTGCATTGTATTGTATAATTATGATGAGATGCTACGGCTTCAAATCCACACCAAATTTCACATTTAACCCCTGGATAAGGGCCTTGGCTTGCCCCAGCATGGACCCCTAGTACAAGGCACTACCAGTTCAACATGTCATGCTACTGTCAGCCTAGCCTGAACAGGTTTTCGAACCTGGGACCTTCGGAAGAGCTAGCCAATACCTTAACCATTTAACCACCCAGCTGTAGTGTAGCTTTAATTGAAAAGGAGTCTCAATAAGGAGGTGAACTTCTGGCCTAGTTTAAGTGGAGAGGTGTCTACCTTACATCCTAACTTTTTTTTGTTTTTTACTATATTTGGTACCGTCCCCCTTAATTAGTATGTCACTGAATGGAACTGAATTTTCGCCACGCAATGGCACGCATATAACCTTACGAGGTAATCATCGCATCAAGTTACATGTAAAAATCTGCTGTATCTTTGAACATTATCTACTGGGGAAACTCAAGCATTAACGCCATAAAATGTCCATGAAAGAGTTCGTACATCGTGTAGTGAAATGAAAGGACCCTTGATTTACTGAACCTACAAAATAAATCAATAACACTCTGTTTAACATTAAAAATGTTTCTTTGAAATTAAAGTGTTTCACGTGATACACACGTGTGGAATAGGTCTGGGTGGAGTCTTAATGAAAAGGGGATCACATTCTAGAAGAAACAGTCTAATCATGAAGCTGGATAGTAATTCAGATAAATTTACAGACATAATAATTAAGCCAGTGTAGGCTTTCTCCATTGATTTCTTCTCCCTTTTTTGTCCCATCTCATAGACATAGAATCTTGCTCATTCTTGTCCATACGTGATTCAATCGCCGAGCATTTTACGTATACTCGCGCTGATCCGTAGGACATTCCTGGTAGCTAATTTCTCCGTGGAGAGGGCAAAAGTTTTTAAGCTAGTTTAAAGGGGCGTTCACACTGTCACGTTCAAGACCTACATATGACCACGTATGTCAAAAATTGTATACCTGCTCACTCGTGGCTCTGTTAATCACGTATAAATTCTTTCCTCGATCGTAAGTGGGGCAGTCATAGATTGCTCGCCGGACGTCTGTAGAACGCTCGCCGGACGTACATCAAACGCTCGGCGGACGTCCTTTGCCAAGCATCCATCAGGCATAGATCGCTCGTAGGTCGGTTTAAGAATGGGCAAGGGCACGGAAAACGACGGGCGGGCAACGGACACCCGCCGAGCGTTTTACGAGTGGATGTTAGTGAATGGCGAGTATATACGGATGGACAGTGGCTTCGTATGGCTACGTATGGCTACGTATGGCCATGTTTGTACGTAAAATGTACGTAGGACACTAGCCGACAGAGAAAGTTACGTAACTAATATAAACAATTTACTTGTAGAACGTCTGCCAAAGTTTTAAACATGTTTAAAAATTATTGCGCCCTCCACATATGGGTGTGAGTGGTCAAGCGCAACCAGGTGCGTCCTACGGATTAGCAAGAGTATCCTTGAAATGCTCGGCGAGTGGATCACGTATGGCCAAGGATGAGCAAGAGTGAAAAAATATTTTCATGTGGTCATACGTAGCTCTTATACGTGATAGTGTGAACGCCCATTAAGAATTTGGCGGACCTTCTGCGAGTGAATTGTTTATATTAGTTAATTAACTCGTTCGGGATTCATTCAGCGAGCATTCTACCTACGTTCTACGTACGTTCGTGGCCATCCTTGGCCATCCTTGGCCATCGAGAGCCACTGTCCATCCATGTATACTCATCATGCACTCGCGTCCTCTCGTACAATGCTCGAGAAACGCTCGGCACCTGCCCATAGTCTTCCATGCCCATCCATAGCCCTATTCTCATTTACTCTTAAACCACTTACACGAGCAATCTACGAGTGCTCACAGATGCCTCACGGACGCTTGGCGACGGAAGTTTGATTGACGTTCAGCAAGCATTGCCTCACGCACGTGGAAGGAATTTATATGTGATTAACAGTGCCACGAGTGAGCAAGTATGGCCTATTTTTGACGTACATAGTCACTCGTGGGTCTTATCCGTGACAGCGTGAACGCCCCTTAAAACTGATAAATCGTGCAAACACCAAACAACCACTGACTGACTAACTAACTGAGTAACTGATGCATATATTACATTGCATTAACATATGCAGACAACCATTAAACATGTTATTCCATTCTTTTCATTCACATAACCCAAATGTCAGTTACCAATGCACTAGAAACTGAAAATCATACTAGCTGTCCAACTTGATGAATCACTGTGAATTTGTTGGCCCATGTATCTATTATTCATGTTCCTATTATAAACCCTGGGTAACACAACTTTCAGAAAGTCCTGAAATAAAATGAATGGGGGTTTTGTAATGCAACCAATGTTCTATTATGATGCCCCCTCTGATAAAGGAAGGAAGGAAAATCTTTATACTAATGTGAAATTTGGCACAGTTACAGCAATAGAATATTATATACAATAATACAAGCCGCCCGGAATCTATTCTTACTTTTCTGCATTGCTCCAAGATCCTTTTTCGGAAGTTATTACAAATACTTAGAAATTTATCGATATCATCATATTGCTAAAATTCCAATCTAAATTACCAATTTTTGAGAACATATTGTTTCTGAAATCATCATAAAAATTACAAATCATTAAAATCTTCAATTTCGTTTTCATCACTGTAAATGTAAAATTCCAAAGCCTAAATTGGGCAAACACTCATCTAGTGTACTTATCAATATTCATAGAAATATAATCTTCAAGCAGTAAACTTATGTACACTAAAAAAAAAAAACATATTACTTTACGATGAATAAAACATCAATTTTGTCAAAAGATTTAAAGCCCCATACTACTGCCCCATAATCAGTAATGGGTATAACGCCTGATTCCTTAAGTTTTGTATACGTCTGCCACCTGCAATTCTTTATAAACATAATCTTATTTAAAATAGCACCAAAAGCCCTACTGGCAGCATCGGCTAAACGGTTCACAGTAACATTATAATTAAGGTTTTCTTGTACATATAACACCAAGATATTTATACTGATTTAGCGTTCGCAACTCAAAAGCACCTAATCTTAAGCTGATTAGTGTTAGAGATGTTCTCATGGAATGTGAGGTGCTAAGCTGCTAAGCCACCAGGAGGTTGTTGATTTTATTTTCGATATTTGTTCATATTAATTTATTTTTATCCTCTGTTATTTTTTTTTTTTTTTTGCATCTCTTGTAATTTTCTTTTTCTTTATGTATATATACAGCACAAAATTGCTGTGAGTAAAGATGATATATATTAAGATGCCATTTTTTTACACAAATTGTGCAAAATATCTAGCTGATTGATTTGATTAGCAAAATGCTTACATGGGCATTTGTAATAACAATACCTTTCTTTAGCTCATTTAATTCTTTAACGAAATCATTGATGAATTAGCAAAAAAAAGGGTTGGCGACAAGGTATCGCCCTGTCTGACACCAAGACCAACATTAAACCAATCTGTCATGACATTTTTAAACCGAATCTATGATAGATAATGAACTAGTAGACATTATGCTTTTCAATCAGTTGTAAAATTTACCGTTAACATTGTAAAACTTAACTAATTCATATTATTTAAAGTAAATCTCTATCTACCCAATCGAAGGCTTTTTAATCAACAAAGCCGCAATAAGTATCTATAGTAAGCAACTTCAATCCTTTCTGTAAACTCTCTCTCTCTTTTTTAAAATCCCTTAAATCTTGTGTATTCCTTTTTAGCATCCCTCATACATTCCCACAGATTACTTATTAATTCTAGATTCAAATAGGGTTGATAAAACTTAAAATGTCTTTCTTACTGAATTTGAACAATCCTTATATTGTAACACAGCATCCATTTCTCGAAACACAAAAATTAGCATATGTATCATCAATATTTTGTTGGCCAATTTCTAGATCATGCATTTTCGTAATAAGTTCATTCAGCATTGTGGCCCAATCATCATTATTAAAGCATCAGGAATCCGTTTAAAAAACCAATTTTTGTGGGTTTTCCCAGTTACATTTTCGTTGAAACGATAATTGCTGATAATTTTTGATATTAAAAAAAAAAGGAAAAGAAAACAACATCTACTACATTTGATTGATCCATTATAATTTAATACTTCATAGTCAAATGTGCCACATGCGTTTTCCATGAGAAGGATAAACGCATGGAAAACGCATGGTTTTGAGCTAATTATAATGAGGCAAAAACCATGCGTTTTCCATATGTTTATCCAAACGCATGTAAAACGCATGTGGCACAATTGTCATGTATATACAAGGGGCTCAATAGTACTGACTCAAAGTCTGTTTGAGCCTCCTCATTCTATGTTTTACATTTCATAATTTCTTTTCATGTAATGAGGGTGAAAAAAAACGTTCTGATTTAAGTTCTAATAGTTATATACTCTGTTGGGAATTTTTCTTGCATTATTATCATACTTTGATCAGCTTCTCTACCAAATACGCTCAATAAATCACTCGAAGAGAGCACCTCCCAACAAATACATTCGCCAATCTTGTCATGGGACACAAACATACAGTAAGTAACATTAAAAAACGGCCCGTCAAATTGAAACTAGCCAAAGCTGTCATTGCTGTCTACTCAAAACCGTATCTAAAAGTAAATATTTATGATATAGTTGATTAATTTCTTACATTTACCAAGCTTTATATTTATCTGGAGATAGATGTAAGCCTATTACTAGCTATTATAGAAGTGGACAGAAGCAGCTGGCTTTAGCACGTTTAGGCCACAGCAAGATACAGGTCGCTACAGACAGCTAGAGTCGACCATATTTTATGAAACAGAGATACATGTTAAGTTTTATTCACCATTGCTAGCTCTATCACTCACAATACAAAGGTTTGATTCATGTATGTAGAAATTCAATGAGTGAATAGTCTGATTGTTCCTTGATGTATCTAAAATATTTTGTAAACCGATACCATTTAATGTTTTCAATAAAATCTAACATTACCACAACTGTTGTAAACTAGACATTGTTGCCATTGTTGAAACGCATTGCTCTGACAAAACACTGTGAGTCGTCACCTCACAGCCCAGCATCCTAATTATGTTCATGTTTTGCTCGTTTACTCATCTGAAGTAAATTAATCAATTTCTCTTATAGTCCAAAGGCTGGCTTATGGTATTAAAGGTCTAATAATGAAATTACAGAATAATTAGATGTTCATGTGCTGAGTTCACGCAATTCTTGTCCCGACAAGCAGACAATTCAGAAATATTGCCTAAAACTCAAATAATATTAATTCTTCTCTCTTGTATTTTTTAAAGAGAAGATTTATTAAGTCTTTGCTCAGCCTATCGGCTACATAGTTTTACCAATCATTTTGTTTAACTACATGGCCAATTGTGCCACACGCATTTTCCATGCGTTTGGATTAACGCATGGAAAACGCATTGTTTTTGCCTCCTTATAATTAGCTAAAAACCATGCGTTTTCCATGCATTTATCCTGCTCATGGAAAATGCACGTGGCACATTTGGCCATGTAGGTAAACTAACAAGGAATGTCAATAATTAGGTCACTTGGCTTATAGGTGGCGACACATCTGTCACTGTGAATACATGACAGTCTTTCTAAGTTCGGCATTATAAACAGTCCGTCCATCGATGTTCCAACTGGATTTGGACTAAACCTGCTTCGCCACTTGGGCATGTCTTGTCTGTCCTTGAGGGCAAGAGGGCAAACGATTGGTCCTAAGCACTTTCACATTTACAGCCAAATCTGCAGGAATCACCGCTTGCGTTTTACCAGTTAAGTCTTCCCCAATGGTGGTCTCTGAGTGGGATTCATTATGTTTCATTTGTTCATCCTGCTTGATGTATTGTTCCACAGGCTCAAGTCTGTGGTTGGCCCTGCTAACATCTTGACCAACATAATCTTGGACTGACTTCACTTTCTGCACCAATGTTTCTATTTCTTATTTGTCTGCTAAATGTTTCGTCAATGTATTGCTTGATTTATCCTTTCTTTTTTTAACATTTCATATAGGGCAGCATTGCTCATATTTTAACTTATTTGCTGAGTATTTTTCTTCGGCATTTTATTAACAAACAAATGACTGCTATGGGTACTTTCGTTGCACTGAATGCTTAACAAAATACAACTAATATCGCTTATATTATAATGTAAATACTTTCTATATTATGTAAGAACCAAATATGTATATATTCACATTTGATTTCAACTGATATGATTTATGTATATGTACACATGCTCACGCATGATCTCAAGTACTAAGGCAAATAAAGATTGATTCTCTGAAGTGTGATAGGGCGAGGGCCTAGCTCAGAGGTACAGCTCTGGGCTTCGAACCGCTGGGTCCTGGGTTTGATTCCCGGTCGAGCCTAAGTTGGATGGCTGTTTCATCCTTCGTCTCATTGCCATGGTCTCTGCCTGTCCTAATTAGCCCAACTGGTGCAGAAATATAGGAGGTAAAGCCCTAATCACACACACTGAAGCATGATAGACCACTAATCTCTTGATACACAGTCACCGCGGCGTTCTAAAAATGTTTCTTTTGGCTATTCAACTTATGTCAGTAAGAATTTAATAGAACACACCCACCTTTTTTTTGGGCAGGGGCCTGGGGTATCGTATCATACAGTAAATGACCTGTATATGTTGCGTAACGACTCGTGCTTAAAATATGTTTCCATGGTGACTGAACAAGTAGATAAATAACAATGGAACAAGTTAGATGGGTCTTGAGATAAAATTCTCAATAAAATGAGATTCTTGTTTAGATAATGCAAATAAAATATGGTTGATGTTAAAAATAAAAGGGGTTATGTTTTGTGTGTAAATGTATAATATGGCAAGTGTACATTAGTATAATTATCATTTCTTGTATAGATGAGGTAAAAGTGATAATTGTAGCAATTATAAAACTGATAAATGAAATTATAAATTATGTTCAACTTAGACATGCTTAGGTTGCTAAAGGTTGAAGAATATAACTTTCCATGTTTAACATTTACTTCTTATTTCATTACACATGTCTTTATTTTTTATTAATATAGATCTCATATTTCTAGAACGCTGTACCTTTTTATTTATTTTAATAATTTTTGATAAATAAATCTTTATACATCCAGCATGGCAAAAAATAAATTAAAAAAATAAACATCTCAACTAAATCAAAGCTACAATTATAGTAATGCGAAACTTGTCTTATGAACAATGATGAAGTCATTAAAAGTTTCCACTAAATAAATCTACTCTTAAAAAATCTCAATTTATGAATTCGGATGAATACAGCTGTATCTTGCAAAAGTTGTATAAGTACAAAAAAGTTCAGTCAAAAAAATTATGAATTATGTAACATAATTACACATATGCAGATACGATTATTATTTGCACTATGAAATAAATATACAACTGGGAAGTTTTTTGTAAGTCGTGATATGAAAAAAATTTGTAATTGAATGGGTGATAAATTTAAGATCAGCCATTTTTGCCAACTTTTGCATGTGTAATTAAATGTAGCATGATTCTGCAAAATGTTTATTCAGTTTGTTACATAATTTATAATTCATGGATGCTAGTCAAAGCGACCATTTTTCTTAGATATTTTGAGGAAATTTTTAGTCATTAAAACTGACTAACTCCCATAGGTAAATTTGATTGAAATGTTAATCTCTCTATACACCATCAAATAGCAAGGGCTTTAGTCAAAAGAATTTCAGTATAAGGCCAACCGCTTTTTTTAAATATAATTTTTTTCTAAATATCTAAGCATTATCCATTATTAACAAACCCCAAGAATACCAAAGTTACTATCATTACTAACAAAGGTCTTATAATAGCATTGTAGCCTCAATTCTAGATTTTTTAAATATTTATATTTCTTTTAGTATTCTAAACACAGCATTGACTCAAGATCACATAAACCCAGCGAAGCTCTTTTTTGGGGTACATGGAATTATACACAGGTATTTGTGCTAAATATTAAACTGTCCTTTTATTTCCCTCCGTGATAAATTTTTTCATGCTTTAGTTTTTTTGTTATTAATGATTTTACAAGAACTGTGTCATGAGGGAACTTTTGTTCCAACCCACATCCTTCTCTGTATTTGCATTAACGTTGTACATTACACTCTTACACGCTTCAATGACTTCGAAGGTCATACTTTATCTGACTGCTCACTTGATCCAAATGTAATGTAATCCAACTGAGCTAGAAATCCTATAGTATCAGCTTTTTTTTGTAAATGGGTAGACTGCCACTAAACTGAGGGAGGTAGCTGTATGTCATTCCCCAATCCCAGACATATCACTTGAAATAGCAAGTGATACGAGCCGGGTGATCTCGTTTTCATATCACACAGAATGACGTTCGCACATTGCCCATAAAAGGAAGCCCAGGATGTTCCTATGTCCAAATAAGGACAAAATGTGTACAGCTGAAACAATGCTGGCGTAACAACGGCGACAGATTAATACCTATCTTATATAATAACAGTAAATTGGTTTATAATAAAAAAGTATATACACCTTTTCGCTTGGCTGCCATGTTGGCATTTTTGCCTCATTGACCTCATTTTGACTACATCACATTATGACATCATTACTTTTCCATTGTTCTTGCACTCTGTGACCTCACCATGATCATTGTCTCCTGATGATTTCACAATACTATATCTGAGTGCAAAGAGAGGTCATTAGTACTACTTTATCTTAAGCGACGCCAAACCCAGATCAAGCCTGGTGTAGTTTTAACATATAAATTAATCATATAGATCTAAGCAGCAGGAGCAATCTTATTTGCGCACACATGAAGAACTATCCCATGCCCGGGCACCCTTCACGAGCGACATCCCAGCTGGATGTCTCTCGGATTAGACGTTAAATTACCGGTCTCTTGTGCTTGTTGTCTATGCTGCGGCAAGTAAAAGACCCCACCCATGGGGTGAATGCGTAACATGGATGGCCTTCCCCCCCTCTCTATCTCACCTCATCAATCATTCATCGATAGTGGCAAGAACTTGCCTTAGAGGGCTGCACTTTCAACATCTATCTATCTATCAATCTATCTACAGTGCCTGCCAACCGCTGGGTCCCGGGTTTTTAATTCTGATGGATCCAAACATTCTGAATTAGTTATCAATTATACAAGCAGAGGGCGTGGCAATACAATGGTTGTTTCGACCCTTAATAAAGTGTCCCATAATGATTATTGTTTCAACCCAATTATCATGTCTCGAACCCCCAACCATGGCATGGAGAAGTTTGGCAGATCTCCTGCAACCACTGCCTCACCCCACCCAGGTGCAATGGCTATTTGGCAATAGACAACTGCAGTGGTGTGAGCTCTTAAGCTCCACCCATGCAATTATCCCCTTGAGAAAGACTCTAGATTGGCCTGTCAAAGGTGTGAAGTGTGAAGTCAGGCAGAAAATGTTCACAACATACAGCCTGGTTCTAAACCTAGTACAGTTGTGCATCCACATCTATTTCTATGGTTAATGATCCCTGCTTGTACTAAATGCAATCTATCATTAATGGGAAATGTATGGGAAAAAACGACAGATCTTCAAAAAAACTGGCATTGCCCAAAAAAATTGTTTACGTATAAAAGCCTATGGAGAAAAAAGTACACTTCAGATCCAAAAAAAGTAAACTTAAGATCTGAACTTTATGATCTAAAACACTCAAGATTTGTATACTCGCTGAGTGGCCTAATGGTTAAGGCATCCGCCAATTCCATATAAGCCAGCTCTGATGAAGGTTGTGTGGTTCGGTCCCAATATAAAAAAATATTTTAAAATAAGCCATGAAATATTGACAAAATTCTATACAGCTTAATAGCAGGAAACTTTGAAATAAGGCTTTGTTGCAGAGAAAATAAGTTTAAAATTTGACAAAAAAATGCTGCCTTGGGAGGTGCAGTGAAACCATAAAACAAAACGTCCTTCTATAAAGTCTTTGCGAGAATGTCTCTCACAATTATACAACAAGACAATGCTGGAATCTTCGTACACCCATTGTCAGGCATGACTTTGCAAAACCAAAATTTCAAAGATAAAATTACAACCCATAGTTTAGATGGCTTCAAAACATACATTAGAAGACATTTTATCGATTCATACGATGAAGTTTGCCTTATCAAAAATTGCTGCATCTGTGATCAAAATTGCTCTACTGAAACGTCCTTGCCAAATGTCACTAATTGATCATGATATCTATGTATTTCAAAAATGTATGTGCACATCAATCCATCAATCCAAATTTAAGCTATTTCTAAAATAAAATGACGACATTACATATAATCAGTGTGTGTCGTCACCTCACAGCCCAGCGACCTAATTAGGTACATGTTTTGCTCGTTTACTCATTTGAGTAAATTATTCAATTTCTCTTATAGTATATAGGCTGGCTTATGGTATTAAAGGTCTAACAATGAAATTACAAAATAATTAGATGTTCATGTGCAGAGTTTATGCAATTATTGTTCTGACAAGCAGGGAATTCAGAACTCAAACAATATGAATCCATTTCTCTTGTATTTTTAAGGGAAGATTTCTTAAGTCTATACTCAGCCTATCAGCTACATAGTTCAACAAATAATTTTGCTTAACTAGGTAAACTAGCAAAGAATGTCCATAATTAGGTCGATGGGCTGTGAGGTGACAGCACACAGTGTATTTGTCTAAGAAAGAGGGGTCTGCTTGCCTCTTTTGTAACTGACTTTCCCATGGGGCTAATAAATTATTTAAATTAAACGTCCCATAAATTCAATGTACTGAAAAGTGACATTGAAATTATTAAAGGTAACATGTAGTTACACGATTTATACTTATTGCGTTTATTTTTATGTACAAATTTAGACAAAGTACCTTTAAATCATCGCACTTTTCATAAGTCCACATATTTTACTGAAGTTTTTTTCAAGGGCACATTTCTATCAAGCAGAAAATAAACATTCTG
Source organism: Alitta virens (assembly GCA_932294295.1). Taxonomy (NCBI): domain Eukaryota; kingdom Metazoa; phylum Annelida; class Polychaeta; order Phyllodocida; family Nereididae; genus Alitta; species Alitta virens. The sequence goes on along the minus strand of OW028584.1, from coordinate 18,201,394 downwards.
GAAAAATCAACCATTCATTTCAAAGCTGTTTCTTGCAAAGCCCTTGAAATATTTTTCTGACAGCTTAAGTGCGTATTTTTTAGTATTCATTTTATTTCTAATAAATGTGTGATAGATTGAGAAAACACATGTTTTACTAAAGTTTTAGTACAGGAAAAATTATGAAGTAAAACTAAAAGATGAATAAGATTCTGTTCAAATATAAAAGCCTAAAAATGGTTTTTATTTGTGTTTTTTTATGGGGTAACAAATAGTATAATTATTCCCTACATGTACAGCTTATGTAACTACAAAGAATGCAATGAATTTGAGAACCTTCTCACGAAATTTCTATTCAGTAATTTTGTTTTCTTTTAGTGACACCTGCCCACTTTTTTTCATCCCTACACGAAGGATCAAGTGTCAAGATCAAATGAAAAAAAGTAAACAAAGAACAAACAGTTAGATAGGTAGCTAGATAGATAGATAGATGTATAGATAGATGGATAGATAGATAGATAGATAGGCAGATAGACAGCTAGTCAGATAGACAGCTAGACAGATAGAAAGATAGACAGATAGATAATGAATAATGAATAGATAGATAGATAGATAGATAGATAGATAGATAGATAGACATATAGATAGACAGATCGATAGATCGATGGATAGATAGATAGAAAAGAAATGACTGAATTAACTAAATCTTATTCAGTATTCAGTCACTAGACTGAATTAATTTGGTTTCCATTTCATCAAATTGAACAGACTGACCACTGAAATAAAATCAGGTCTGTCACGATCCAATGTTCACAGACGAATGGACGACGTCTGCCCAGTGACTTTGTTGGGGGGTCATAACCTTTGACCCGCTTTCAACACCCAATCCACCTTTAATGGCCCCCCTATGTACATTTGTATTACTTTTAGACCTTCGTTATTTATTGAATATAGGCTACAATAACACAAACTAACATGCGTTTCACGTTTACATTCACCACGTGCTGGAACTCTCCAATGTAAGAGGTTGTACACAGCTCTACTTGAGAGCTTTTTGCACCTTCCCCAGTGAAGAGTGACATGGGAATTCTTTGTGTTTGTAAAATGATTGGCAGTTTTTTTGTGTGTTGAATTGTGGGCTGTTTTCACGGTCCAGTAATCAAATAGACCAAATTGCCTTAAAGGGGAACTAATGGAAGTTTGTAAGTCAATTTCAAAAGTTCAATTAGATGTTAAATAATACATTGCAGTGAAAGGAAATGTCTTAAACTATGGTTTGATATGATTTCAAGCCAATTAATAATGCAATTTGCACCATCCGCCGACATGCTGGGGGCCGCCATTATTGCACACGGCACGCAAAATAGTGACGTCACTTATGTACTAAGTCAAGAACAGCTAGGCCATATATATATATGCATTCAGCCATATGAATCATTCAATCCTGTTGATTACAAGCCCTTACACTGTTCATTGCAATTATAACAAGAACAGACAGCACAACAAAATAAAGGGTGTTAATTGCAATTTTTTGGAAAAACTGCATAATTATTGCATTGATTGCAATGAGCAATTTGTATCTAAGAATAGGTATATAGGCATGGGCAAATAATATTTTGTATCACTATATTTCTGACCATATTTTTGCAAGAGGACAGAATTGGAATACTGCTTTGCTTTGTAAATAAAATATGAGTTACATGATATTTAGGGACAGTGTGCAGTATTATTTATAGTATAAATATATTTCGTAGTATATATATTTAGTGTATATATAGTGTTAGTGGGGATGTTTTATAGGCATCATCTCCTTTACCAAGATTAATATATTAATTACCATATTGTGCTTATTTCAATTGTATGTTGGTTGCATTGCTAGATACATTTAATATAGGCCTACCAGTTTAAAATAAAATATAATATCAAAAACTCATTTTCAACAAAACTTTGTCCAATACACTATTTTTTTTTTTGAAGCTTCACTAATAAACAGTGGACGAATGATAGATCTATAGATTTATTTGGCAACATAATACATTTTTCGTGTATGCATACAATGCTGAAATCTAATACAATGTAAACTGCTCTAAATTACTAAAAATGTATTTAATTAGTACTCAGTTATCCAAACATTCAGTAGTTGTATTACATAGCAGGATAATTGATAGCTGTTTCACTGATAATTTTATATATATAATTTTATATTGTCAATTCTGCTGGCTGCTTTGAAATCTGTGAGTCCCAGTGCCACCCAGTACATTCATACACGAAAAATATTTAATGTCACAATCACAATTAAGAACTGATCCCGGTTGTAAACTTTTTATTAAATTTGCAATTTGTTTGCCATACTTTCATTTTCATCCCATCATTATTTCTTATATTTAGATCTTGTTATTTATAATAAATGTTTTTATTAATTTTTTATTTTAATTTTATTAAATCATTTTATTATTTTTTTTAAATATGAGTTTAAGGGGGCATCCTAGTCAGCGTTTTTTAAAATAAGAACTTTATTAGTGGATGTCTCCTGACCAAAAAAATTTTGTATTTTGACCTTTTTTTATTCTATTTTTTTACTGCTTATTGTAGTTCCTTGTAATTTGCTGCTTTTGTTTGTTTTATTTAATTTTGTCTAATAAATCCTCTAATTGCATTGTCAAATAGTACATTGGCAATTACTTGACACTCAGTAAGAACTGCTCTGAAAGTGCAATTAACTGTATTAATTAACTGTTGTTGACAGTTGTTCTCACCACTTGAATTGCAATGCCGGGATCTATAGTACAACAGTGACGTATTTCCGGTCAGTGCAAAACACTGGGAATTTAAAAAATGGCGGCCTCCGTAGTTCACAAAACGGAGCTAAAAAATGCAGTATATGTCATTACCAGTGCATATATACAAGTTATGTATAGCGTGGATGTGTTTCAATGGACCCAAGCTAATATCTGAGAGGTAAAGTGTTGAAGGTGTTAGTTCCCCTTTAATTACACGACAGTTGGTGTTTAAAGAATGATTGACATTAATGACATGTTTTAAGAAAATGTTAGTACCCTTGGGAGTGCGCAGTTATACAAACAGGAGAGACTTTTTTAAATTTTTTATCAAATCGTCACGCAATAGGCAGTTTCATTTTAAACTTTAAAAAAATAATAATAAATTAAAAATCATGTTCAATGCCATAAAAACTGTATAGAAAAGCAATGGCAATTAAGTTATAGGTGACAACTCAATATTATTAAGAACACCTCATTAAGTAATGGATTTTTTTTACTAAACATTAATTCTCAGATGTTGCCACAAAATACAGAGACCAAAAAAGAGATGTTACGTAATCTTTATGCAGGGGTTTTTAACCCTTATTTAAGGCGATTTCAACATTAAGGTTGCAATCTCACGCATACTGAATATGGTTTCAATAACAAGGTTTCATAATGTTAAATGTAAATGTACTCTTCATTGTAATGTATACATTGGGTGTTATCACAATTTTGCATGCAAAGTGATAATTTATCCTCTGAAAACATATTTTTTCACGCCACATGCAACAAATACAGTATGTTACATGAGATAATATTTTAGACACCTTTAAATAATCAAATAACTAGAATTTGAGTTATGATTTCCAATATTATTTCAAAAAAGGAAAACATTGGAAACTAATACAAGAGAATAAAATAATTCTTACCCGTTTCTTTGTCTGCCATTGTTGTTTACTGAGTCTGTCTTGAAGGAACAATACGATGATTTCTCAGTAATTCTTTTTCTGTGAGTCTTCTGATTATTTAAGTCATTCAGTGCTGTTTGCAAGCAGTCAAATGTAAGGCGAATACAAAAACGCCTTCAATTGATGTCAGTGTTGAAGAAAACTTTCCTTGAATGAAGAAATCTACATAGTGCGATGTCTAAACGACTTCTTGTCTTCAAATATTTTCTTCCGAACCACTTTGAAAGTTGTTCACTGTCGTCTGCTGAACGGCGCGTTCCAACAGAGATGACGTCACGCTCCAACGAACATGGCGTCCCTTCGAACGTCACAGCGTCTTCGCTTCATAGCTTTAGCTCCTATTCAGATGCAAATTGTAATCCCCTATAAAAATAATACAAAAATGAGCCGTTATATAATCAAAAATTATATAAAAGTTAAGCGTAAATAAGGAGTTTTTATTTAATTTCACGGTTACATATTTATTCATAGTCATTCCGTTAATAAAATACGCCTATGTTTGTATTTAAATTAAAGATTTTTATATTAGATTAGCATGGGAAGCAAAAAGTCCAAATTCTAACTAGCAATAATTAGCAATAATTCTGAAGGTCCACCAGTCTTTTATATTTGTTATTTTTTATCATTACATCTGAAGTGCTATGTACTTAATACACACACATTTTTCATATGTTAGCTAAATTAACTTGTTGCGTGTTGAAGGAAATTTCTTTTAAAGTCACCTCAAATATGACTTCGAAGCTTAAAATTCTGAATTTGTGCCAACTCCAAGTGCAGCGTGAAGTCAAGCAGTATACATTAATTGATCATTTATAATAATTCTATGAAATTTAATAAAAATAATAATTGGTGTGGGCCACACAGACAGAGATAAAATAGACTAGTCCATTGACAGAAATTTGAAGAAATTAATTCCCCTTAACACTGATTAAGGCCACATACAAAAATAATTATTTAACCCTCTATGAATAAGGATGTATTGGCCTGTCTCTCATTATATTATACAGTCTTAATAAATAAATTAGATATTTAATAAATTAATAACAATTCATTAAATTAAATAATACATACCCGTTTTGACGAAAGATATTATGTTGAATCAACTAGACCTCTAGTGTAATAATGCCACGATGGTGTATCTGGGGAGCACAATTTTGTCTTGGAAGTATTTTAATATCATCCAGCTATATTTGGATCCCTAGTGCATAAAATTACTACTTCAAACACGCGGTCTATTGACAGTATCTTACTCATTATCCAAGGATTATAAATCATATCAAAGGTGCAGCACTTTCACTATTAATAGTACCATTGTAATATGTCAAGTATATATTGTCCTTAATATAGGAAAAAAGCCTTAAGAGATTGACCTGAAATTCTATAAATTGAATTCCAGTCTTGAGTTAAGTTCCAATTGACTAGAATAGTTAATGTCAAATGTCCAGTGAATTGTCAATCTGAAATGAATGGCCAATTGATCCTAGTTATATCAAATTTCAGTATATAATCTCACTTTCGACAACAAACGGAAAAAAATCACATCAGCTGACCCATTATATACTCGAAAAGTGCATTAAGGGGTGTGTATTGAGCACTATAAGTTCAGGGGGTAACTAGCAATTATTTAAAAATCGAATTATACTCGAAATATAATATCTGAAACATCAACAATTGCTGCGAAAGGTTAAAAATAATGCATTGAGAAATTTCTGTGAAAGGAAATTTATACAATAGTTCAAATATAGAAGAAATACCATAAAATGTGTGGATTTCCTATATAAACACAACAGATATACAAAATAAACACATGAAATAATAGTATAATATACATAAAGAAAACATTTAACAAAACTATGTCACGTGAAATCACTAGTCTCTTGGTGGCAAAATTAAACAATGCTTTTATAAGTTGAATAAAAGTTCAATAAAAAGATAAAAGTTATGTTTTTATTAGTAACATCAAGGTTATGAGTTTATTGGCTTCAATATCACTTCACTAATGTATAAAAACTGTCATAACAAAGTCATATATTCAGTACAATTAACCCCATAATTAAGACCACCCTTTGCTATCACTGAAGTGGTCTTAATACCGAGGTGGTCTTAATATAATAATATAACCCAGTAGGTGTTTTTGAAATTAATTATATAGGTGACCTTGTATCGAATGTTCTTAATTCTGGGGTTTCGCTGTGTACAATGGAATGATTGACAGATGGATTGACTGATTGACGGATGGATTGACAGGTGAATTGTATGATTGATAAAATAATCAATTATTAATTTCATCATTAAGACACTGTCTGCTCTATCAATTACACTATTTTTGGATTTGCGTTGTTTTTTGTCAATATGACCAGTAACCCGAAGCAGACGTAATGATGAGATGATAAGGCTCGAAGTCTTCACAATGTGGTCAATTTCTCAATACTACTGGGTCTGAAGCTTAGTCAGCTTATATGACCAGCTGCTAGTAATGATAAGATATGCTTGGAGGCCACACCATGTTACACATTTACCCCATGGGTGGGGTCTTTTGCCTGCCCCTCCATAGATGCAAATACAAAGTTCCTCCAAAAAGGAACAAAGAATGGAGATTCGAAGCTACCTACAAGAGCTACCTAGACCATTCAGAGCTTCCTGTTGAAATTAAAGGGGAACTAACACCTTCAGCACTTTACCTCTCAGAAGTAAGCTTGGGTCCATTGAAACACATCTACGCCTTTCATAATGTGTATATATGCCCTGGTAAAGTAATATCCTGCATTTATTAGCTCTGTTTTGTGAACTACGGAGGCCGCCATATTTGACTGTCGCGGGTGTTTTGAAGTCGCCGGAAATACATCACTGTTGTACATTCTAGATGCTCTGCGTTGCAATTCAATGCTCAATGCTTGACCACTAACCAGCTTTAGAAACAGGTGTTAATTGCACTTGAGCCTTTGTCAAGAGCATGCTAATAGACACTGTTCTCACTCAGTGTCTAGTAAATTGCCATTAGACACACATTATTTATTTTAGGTCAATTGGCTATATAATACTTATGAGTGACAGGTATCAATTAATGAAACTATGTTTTTAATTTCTAGTCATATTAACCCTCATGGTGGCAACAACATACATATTTTAGTTTATAAAATCGTAAAAAGAAAACTATATATAGGAGTATAATCAATAAGTTAGTAGGCTTTTAAATTGAACAATTGTCCTATAAGTGAATGTGAAGGCATTAGAATCTATCCTCTATGTATGTATCTATCTATCTATCTATCTAGGGATCGCCCTTTTCAATAATGAAATTGATTATTCATTCAAGAAAACTAAATAAACATTTGAAACAGATTAAATGTTAGGAACAGGTTATGTACAGTGAAATACAGAACGGTGGTCAGAGGCCTGTGATAAGTGCCAGGAATAACAAGTTTTTCCCCAGGCACGGGTATCTACCTATTCAATAGTTATTCCCCATCAAAGGGGTTTAAACTAAATAAATAATTGCAGTTCTAATTTCGACTATGTTAAATATTACTATTAGATAAGAATGAATTCAGCTCAAATTAAGTATCACCCTTTGAACATACCCATGTTAGTTCATTTGAATATTGCTTTGTTTTGCACTCCATGTGCATACCTAAATATAATTTTTAAATATAACTTTATTGCAATCAGTAATTAATTGAAGAAAATTCCCAGTAATTAATGAAGTACAATTACAGCTGGTGTGTTATCTGTTCAGATTGTTCTTTTCAAAATTGCAATGAATGAAACGGATTACAAACTGTATTATGAGTTGATTTGTGGGGCTGACATGTACCTACAGCTCAGTTCTTAGGACATAAGTGACGTCACGGCCGTGCGTGTCGTGCGCAATAATGGCGGCCCCCAGCGTTGTGGCGGGTTGTGCAAATTGCATTCTTATATAAGCTAAAATTCATACCAAACTCGTCTTTTGAACAGTTTTTTTCACTGCAATTGATTTTTTAATATCTAATTGATCTTTTAAAAATAACTTACTAATTTCCTTTAGTTCCCCTTTAAGTACGCAGCAAATTCTCAATTCCAAGAACATTTCTTTTTAAACAAACAATATTTACAGAGCAGTCAGCTAAGATTAGATTTCATATTATATTGATATACACTGAATATTTGCATTTCAATAGAATCATGATACGCAGTTTGAAGATTGAGGATGTTATTTAAACCATATTTGTCTGGACTCAAATCGTGATTTTAAATTTGCTCTCTCATGTTTGTACCTATATTATTATGTAACCTGTTTTGTTAATGATATTTCACGTGCAATGATTGTTCAGTGAAATATTTGAAATTATTATATTAATATTGCTAAAGGTCTGAAACCTAAGTGATTGTATTGTGGTCTGCTGATGGGGCAGAAGTAATGATGAAAAGATAAGGCTTGGAGTCCACACCGTCTAACTTTCTTGTACATAGATAGGATAAACAATTAATTATTATTTTATCAAAAGTAATTTGTTATGCAATGCATGAAATGTCCTGCTAAAATGCAAGAATCCACTTGAATCTAGCAATATTTCTTGTTTTTGGCCTGAATATTAACTGAAACTACAATGGAAGATACAGCAGCTTACAGTAAATAAGTCAAAACACTGTTTTTCAATGTCTAAAATTGAGTTTGTTTGACAACACTTTCAGAATTGCAATTAATCCTGGTCCTCAGACTCTCTTTAATATATATTCTTGAATTTTTTATTTATATTGATGCTTCTATAAACTGTCCGATTTAATTTTTCCATAATTGTGTTCTATTGAGGTACCAATAAACGTAATAATAATAATATATATATATTTATTTATCAATTTATTTATTTCCACACACTTTACAGGTGTATTAAATAGTCAAAGAAATTCAGGTATTAGAGTCAAGTGAAAGTTTAGATATTATAGAGTCGATTTGTTCATAGAAATGTGAGAAATTCATATTTTTCCATTGGGCTAAACCCAGGAATTGACATATTCCTCAGTTCCTTGATCGTTTCTGATGCATCATAGCATGCACTGTTGACATTTTACACATTAATTTCTCTGAATGAGGTAAACTGGGCCTAATAGCAAACTGTTTAATGTCAAATATCATACAGACAGAATATCTGGCAATTACATATGCTCCATGATCACTGTGTGTCGTCACCTCACAGCCCAGCGACCTAATTATGTACATGTTTTGCAGTTTACTCTTCTAAAGTAAATTAATCAATTTCTCTTATAGTCTATGGGCTGGCTTATGGTATTAAAGGTCTAACAATAAGAATTACAGAATAATTAATTGTCCATGTGCTGAGTTTGTGCAATTCTTGTTCTGTCAAGCAGGCAATTCAGAAAAATTGCCTAAACTAAAAAAGTATAAATCCATTTCTTTTGTCTTTTTAAGAGATTTCTTAAATCTATACTCAGCCTATCAGCTACATAGTTTTTACCAATCGTTTTGGCTTAACTAGGTGAACTAGCAAAGAATGTCCAGAATTAGGTCACTGGGCTGTGAGGTCATGACACACAGTGTAATTATCTTTGCTCATATCGAATTTTAGTATAGTAACCCCCCACACTTGTATTACATAATCCTGGTGGCCTTCTTGCAGTTTTACGAGCAGCTGACGATAACAAAAACAACATTCGTCCTAAACAAACAAATCGATGACTTTATGGAGTCTTTTTTAACCAAAGCCTTTTGTTTTGTCAAAGAATTACAAATAGGTCATACAGGTCAATTATGCAATTTTCATAAAATAAACAAACCATAGCCAAAATTGGTCAAATATGAAACCCATAGTATAGTAGTAGTCGACACAGACATATAGATAGATACATAGATAGACAGGCAGACAGATAGATAGATAGATAGATAGATAGATAGATAAATAGAAAGATAGATTGATTGATTGATAGATAGATAGATTGATTGATAGATGGATTGATAGATGGGTGGATGGATATATATAGATAGATAGATATATAGATATATAGATAGATAGATAGATATATTGATAGATAGATAGATAGATTGATAGATAGTTTCCACGACAATATGCTCCAGATTATATTTTTAATAATATGTCTACATGTGCTTAACTTTTATGTTAGAGGCTTAAAGTTTATGTTCCATAATCGTTTTATTAACCCCATACGCCCACTTTTTTAATCTTTAGAGTTTGAAATTAATGTATTTCGCTATAAAAGAAGCATAATTATAATGTATTAGTTATAATCCACGTGCTCAGCACTGGTTAATGTGAACTTAAGTCTGAATAATGAGAAAGGCCTACTTCACATTTTTTATTCAAAATCACCTAGATGGATAGTCCTTCAGTTAAAATTGTTTTTTCACAGGATCTTGCAATATACTGTAATAATGAACTTTAATTATGAACTATTTGTCTATGATCATATACGTGTTGTTATGAAAAAATAACTATTTCCTTTTTTCTCAATTTACTGTGAATACACTTTTTAAAGTTTATGTTCATTACATAATGTCATAAAGCAATTTATGCATACATTTATTTTTATTTTTTATTTCTTAGCCCCAATTTAGGGTACTTGAAACATATATTGAAATATACCCTAGATGTATATTAGAGATTTGCTACATTGCTGTGGAAAATTAATGCTACTATATCATATAGTATACTGCTGGTGTTATATTGCTGAAATTGTATTCGAAATATGTACAATTTGCCTGATACAGATAACATAGAAATAATGCAAGGTCATTTAAGGTCACGAGTAACAATAATAGCCCCTCCCATCCATGTTATTCTAGGATATCCAGTCGCTCCCAGCTATGTTCAATGTTGATATTCTGAACATTGCACATTGAACGGAAATGTACTGAAGATACAATGTATTTGTTTAAGTTTAATGTAATAAACGAACTTATGGAAAGGGAAAGTTTTGTAAATAATATGAGTGATTGTGAAATGGTATTCCTGTAATTGAATTCCTGTGAATGAATTAACATTGTGATGTATTGTATTGTACATATTTTATTGCATTGTATTATGTTGTGTTGGGTTGTGTGGTTTGAAGCTCAGTTAGTTTATATCATCGATGAAAGTCAGACTCACAGACGTAATGATGATATGACACAAGACTTGGAGTCCACACCATGGTGCACTTGCATAGATAGTGCACAAGTGGGAAAGGAAGACTTTTATGACTTATTTTGCTAATGCCATCCCACTTATTTGCCTGTTCTTATTGCAATTCTGTATTACCCCAGATAGCATTCCAAATCGGCCCAACATCATTTTCATACAGGCTACTGTCAATACAACATCGTATTGACATGGCCGACATTGCGCCGACATTGAAACAATTAAAGGCCCCTTCACACTTAGTCGGATCAGAGGCCGGAGTGTCCAGGAGTATAGCTCCGGCAAACTCCGGTAATAGCGTGTAGACCTCGTGTTTATTTCCGGCATTGTCCGTCATTGTCCGGGGCGATCCAGGACCACCTTAGGACTCCAGGGAAAAAAATTAAACATGTTCAATTTTTCATGCCAGAGGTCCCGGAGTATTTAATCCGTGTTCATCCGTGTAGACGCCCAGTAGACTCAGCCGATCTCCGGGAATCTCCGTGTTGACTCCGGCATATGTCCGGCTACATCTGGCGTCAACCGGGCATGAATATTTCGCCGCCATTGACGCCAGAGAGTACAAGGACCAACACAGTTCCACAAAAATGAACATGGTTTAAAGACCGGTTATATCCGCGAAAGCACCGTGAAAGTCCAGTTTACTCCACTCTCTCATGGGACAGTCGTGTCAACACCGTGTTGCTCCTTGTTGCCACCGTATTGCTCTCGTGTACACACCGCCAAACATTTATTTTTTGTTGATATTTTCAGCTCTTTGATCCCGGAACCCCCCATAGTGAAAGAAATTTTATTCTCGTCTAATCCGGCTAAGTGTGAAGGGGCCTCAAGAATGCTATCTGGGATGTCTTTCGCAGACCTAAATGTCTTGAATACACCATTATCTTGAAGTAAAATGAAACAAGTGTCCCCGGTTTTCTATGTATTAATTAATTGACAAATAATTCCATCTTTATCTTTTAATATGAATTTGTGAGGTACAACTGTGTGACGCAGGTACCACAAAACAGCCCAACAGGCTCTCGTGGATTTCAAGATTCCACTCGTATAATTTTTGTATTATTATTATTTATTAAATTTCTATAGCGCTACTATTTACAAAGGTAATTTAAGTGCGCTGTACAATGATATTGTTTATGTCACAATCCTATGTACTGAATTATTGGAATCAAATTAATACTACCACAAATAATGCTGCCTCTTTTTTGGTTGTCTTCATTGTGGATGTCTACAGATACTTTTTAATTTAATAAATGTGCCTTTCTTGTACGTAGATAGTTTAGGCCGAAGCCTTATAAGAGTTACGTTTTGAGGGGCTCCTTTTTTGGTGAAATGGACCTGGCGCCATGTTGGTCCCGAGAAATATGTGTGGATGTTATTGAGAAAATAAACTGGTATAATTTGTTGAATTGTGAAATATATTGTGGGCTAAGCAATTGTGATATATATGTATTTTACACGAATATATCTTGTCAAGACTGGATTGGATATTTTTTATAATAAAATTGCAATAACATTCGCACATATTTCTCGCTAGATGTCGCTTGCAAAATAACCCAATCACCACCTACTGGTAATGTTTGGTACTCAATCGTTGACATGAAGTATATAGCATCCCATGTTCTTCAATTTTGCAAATATTTATTTTATTTCATATTCATAAAGGTGTCATAAACTCATCAACACATGAATTAATTCACATATTAGTCATAACAGTTGAAATAACAATGTTTAAAGAGATATATTAATTATTCGCAATGATTTAAAAACAATTTATACAGATATGTTTTTAAGACTTAGTTGGAATGTTTGTAATAATATCAAATTTTACTATTGTGGAAAAATTGGAAAGTGGATAAATTAGGTTTTAAAGACCTATGGTTTACACTGCTCCAGTGATTAAATGGCCACCTCTGTATTTGTCTAAATAAGAAATATAATATTGTAATTTTGGCTGGACAACGGGTACCTTTGTAAACTATTAGGTAAGTATGTATTCATACATGATATTTAAGTACTTTCCTAGAAAGTAAGAATAATAAAATATTGGTACCTTGCAGGACAAGAATTCGTCACCAATGCTCATAAAATTCTTCTTGGAATAACTGTGGAAATTATATTTTCATTTATAGGCCTATACCGTACCACAGTATGGATAAAAAAAAAGCTTTTCATAACAGGTTTAGTGTGACTTATGATACATACCTTGGTACATATATGATTGTATTTGGTACTAACATTTTTGTTTAAATTTGTCAACGTGGTAATGGTATCATTTTTAATGACTGCCAGAAGACTGGTAGGCCTGTACTTAAACCGCAGCAATCATTGAAAAGTGAAATATTTCATGTTCAGATAATGATTGAAATGAAAACTAACGGACAAGATATGTGATGGCCTTAAATTTACTGGTGGGACAGTGTATTTTACATAAATATATCAGGCTTATAACCTACTATGACAAAGAGCTTTATCACATTGAATGAGAAAATGTCTACTTAGGGGCTTCTAACAACTACATAATTCTGTACATTATAGCACATTATAATTCTACCATCAATCACATTTGGCATCGGATAACAATATATACAAATCGTCTTTAAATAGTTAACACAGTCCAAAATTTAAATCTAATACTTTTAATTACAACATCGAGTAGTTTAAGATTTAAGGCTACAGTTCATCTCCTGTGACGTCACATTTAGTGCCATTCGAGTGGACACAATTTCTGATGACGTCACAACTATTTGTGCACATTAAACGTTGGTTTCCCTGGCACCTCCTGCACGCGTAAGCCTTTGGCCATTCTGGACTTCCCAGTTTTCTCTGTTTTTCTGGACACGGTCCACCAGGGCTAGAATTTTTGGGTCAACTCCTGCTAAGCTCTGAAAAGTAAAAAAAAAGTCATATTCATTGGCATGAGCTGTGGTCTAGTGGTAAGGTGCTCGCCTGCAAACCACAAGGTTGCGGGTACAAGCCAATGCTAAAAGGCATGGAGAAACTGAGCAGATCCTCTGTAATGCTTTGCTCCACCCCACCCAGGTGTAACAAATGGGGAGCTGCATGGTGATGGACAGAGATATGGCAATTGCAGGGTGCTCAGCCTACTTTTACCACAACAATTCATCTATATAAATGACAATACAATATCCTTCAGTCCTCATTTAAGGCTTTTTTAAACGTTAATTGCAATACTGATGTGAAATGTCATAAAGGGGGAGCCCTCGACAGCGACTTCTAATTAGTCTTAGAGGAACCCAAATAAAAAAATTCTGAGTTCTGGTTTCAGCTTACTGCAGGTAATTCGGATGTACTGTATACTCCCCCAGTGAGTCGAGAAAGGCTCATGTTTGAACAGGTCCACTGGCGGGTTCAGAGTCAGAATCCAGCTGTAAGTGAGAGGCTGCCATGGTGCCACGAACGAGTGAATGTAAATTTTAAACCGATTGTGCTACACGATCGAGCGAACACCGCCTACCTTTACCTTTAAATTGAAATTAGGGTGGTAGTGGTGGATTTGGGTGACGTCCTGTATTGCTGCACCTGATGGGATAATAAGGACAGGCATTGATGAGACTAATGCTCCGGAAGCGGCTGACTGGTAACTATGCCAGATTACACCATGGCAATGAGATGAAAGATGAAACCGCCATCCAACTTACCGCCATCCAACTTAGGCTCGACCGGGAATCCAACCCGGGACCCAGTGATTGGAAGCCCAGCGTGCTACCACTGAGCTAGGCCCCCACCCCTGAATTGAAATTAAGGAAACCATACACTGGATATAAGATGAATTTAGTTTTCTACCTGGTTTTGCTTTAGACCCAGAGCTTTTTCTCATCTTATCCTTTTTTTGTCTTTACAGTAGGACCTCTCCATTAAGAAAATGATTGGTATACAACTCTGTCTCTGCTCGGGACCCTTAAATCTTCAGGGTCCCTGGAAACTGAAGTGACCTACTTTTACGAGATCGCTCAGCACGTGCAAAGTATTGCTGACCGAACAAATTAGTTCAATCTTCACCACTCTAGATTGCTTCGTTAACAGCGTATAATATTCTAATCTTGGCAATTTTTAATTTCTTGAACAATAATTAGCAAGTATGAATTGAGGACTATAGGTCAAAAGTGGCTGGGTTAGTTGTGGAAGACATTTGGTGAGTTGCTCTAAATGAGAATCTGCACACGCTCTTGCTGCTCGCCCGCTAATTTAAATGAATATAGATGGCTTGGGCAGCAGAAATAATCAACATTTTGTTTACAGAATCAGAACTAATTTACCAGTCAAGCTTTACATTTTGCAATTTACAATGTACATTTTAAACGACACTGCTACTTTTATTACATGCCATATTCCAATTGCCTAAGAAAGTGCTGTGTCACTGTTAGGGATTAATTAATTGAACACGAATGAGCCCACACAAAACAATTAAGTTACCCCCACATTGCCTCCACTGGCTGATAAGCTGTATAGTAACTGGTAATAGCATTGTTTAACAACTAATTTCCCACTGGGTTTCTGATAAAACAAAGAAGTACCAGGAAAGTGATGGTGGGGCTTATTTACCCTATCACATACACTGCCTTTACCACAGGAAACCACTAGCCTAAGGTCAGTATCTGCATCTGCATGCGAGTCAACGACCTTGTACCAAAAGTACTTAAGCACATCTTTACCCTTGAATTATATTTCTGAAATGGAAGCTTATTTACCTGATATAGGGGTAAACAAATTCTATCTATCCAATCCATCTGCAACCTTGGCAACTCTTCGTGTTTCTCTCTGTCCATGAAAGCCAAGGGTTGGACCTTGAGAACTGCTTTTTCCTGATCTCCTTGGTCGAAGAATTCAGTCATGACCAAGTCTGCTGCCTGAAAGATCACAAATAATGAGGCTAGAGGCAGATGTAAAGATCATGTTTCATAGTTACTTGTTTGTGAATTTAGTCCTTCTTTGTTTGGTATATATTCCATTGTCTAGCCAGAACACCTGCATCATTTGCATAATTAATGAGGGTGCAACTGGCCTCTCACAATCCTTTGTTTGAATTGACTGTATATAGTAAGGTCAGACTGGACCTCAGGCAGTTTGGGTGTTTCCACCACAATAAACACCTCTCTCAATCTGTACCCCTGGAATTGACTCTATTCTGTTCTCCATGAATTACAGTAATGTATTTGGAGGTGCCGCAGACGTTCGTATTTGTTTGAAAGTACAGGACAATCCCAAAGGCATAAGTTATGTCTCTGTGGGAAAGAGGGTAATTACAGAATAAAACGTACGTGAAAAAAAAACTCAATATGGCAGATGCAGAAAATTGTACATGTTACCGTGAAACTGAGCAAGAATAGAAATTTGGTAAATTACTGGTAATCAAAATAGCATTGTTTAACAACTAATTCCCCACCAGGTTTCTGATAATACAAAGAAGCACCAAATAACATGGGTTGTCATAATGACTATGAGTAGTCAAATATGATATTGAATGTTGTCAAATTATTCTGGCTGTCATTTTTGGGTATATTATTTGAAGTATAACTGCACGATTTTAAAGGTCCACGTCTTGATATTGTGACAATACATGGCCAAATGTGCCACGTGCGTTTTCCATGAGAAGGATATCCCACATGGAAAACGCATGGTTTTAGCTAATTATAATGAGGCAAAAACCATGCCTTTTCCATGCGTTTATCCAAACGCATGGAAATCACATGTGGCACAATTGGCCATGTATAAGTCAGATGTAGTGCTGATATTATTATCATCGTAATAATTACGTAGAATTATCTTTCAAAAAACTTTTCTTCTTCATCCGTGACATCATGAGGGATTTAGTCAAACAAACTGTTAACTGCTAAACTGACAGAGGTAATAGTTATACACCATTACGAGGGATATAACATTCCAATGTAGGCAGTTATATCTAACTGCCCAAGTTGGGATGTTATATCCTGAGTATAAGGTGTATAACTGACTTATACCCAATGCGCATTCAATAGTGACTTTTCGCAATTTATAATGCCATATTTTAGCTGTAATTGTGGGACTATTTTCATGGATGATTTGATTTTGCGAAGATTGTGATATGGTTGAAACTATGCAACAACAACAGCAAACAAGAAACAAAAAATGCTAAGGCAAACAATCCTAAAGAGGATTTACTCTTTGTTGTGCTTTTAAAACTAAGGGATTAACTCTGCATTGGATTTGTTGTGATTAAACCATTTACATTGTTTCACGTTGTTTGTGTTTGTGTGTTTTTGCTAATCCCTTGGTTAGCAGTTGTTCATGAATGATATTACTGCTCCAAAGCCGGGAGATAACATGCCAAACTAGAAAAGGGACTACTTTGGGTATAATCTTAGTTATTTTAGATAGGATTTGACAAAGCTATCTTGCTTGACTTCAGTATTGTTTTGTTTCAAACACAGGAGAAAACTGTGACATCATGCTCTTAGAATCAAGAGAAAACTAAAGAGTGATTTTACGTAATTATCACAACGATAATAAACAAACAGAAATGTCATTGATAAGTCAATGTTCTAACTTTCTGATAATGGTACCTATCTAATAGATAACAAGTTAACATCTGACTCACTGGCTTTATATTGCTATCGTAAATTCTTTGGTTATTCTCGGACCATCAAAAAATTGCCAAAATGATGAAAAGATGGCAAGAATTATCATTGGAATGATAGCAATTTCTGACCATTTTCTGCTTTATACAATACCTAAAAATAAGTGGACATTAATTTTGAATGCTACAAAAATTCTGGCAACTATTTCTTTATACAGTGTACCTTAGACCACTCTGAACCCAATATTTTATAGTTTTGCAATTCGTGTGTGACTCACCTTTCTCTGCACCTCCCATGGTTTCGTAATGGAAGCAATGTCACAAGCTGTCATGAGGACACTTCTCAACAATTCCCTTTGATCATTCTCTGCCCAGTTGAACGAACCTGACTCCACTAAAGGAACAAACTTCTTCCTGACTCTGGTGTGAGAAACATACACAAACATACAGGTCAGTAACATGCCTTATCGGTTCATCGTTACGCAAGCTTCGGTCAACTTTGGCCGACATCGGTCAAATGTCTACCCGATTTGGCATTTCATTTGGGATAAATGAATAACCCAGAAAACACATTATATTGGCTAGACTTGGGTAAAACATTGGTTAATTGTCATGCCAGCTTCGTTCAATTTCAGCTAACGTTGGTCCAATTTTGACGCAGTCTTGCATTCTATTTGCGATTTCAGGTAAACAAAATACTCAGATAACATAACATCGGCTAGACATTGGTAAAATGCCACATCGGTTTTTTGTCTGGCTGACGTCACAACTTTGGCCAACGTTGGTCCAATTTTGATCCAGTCTGGCATTCTATTTCGGATAACTGAACCACCCGGGTAACATAATTATGGCGTCGGACAGACATCGGCTGCCAACAGCCCAGCCAATTAGGTCCATCGTTGGCCCAATTCGGCATCCCATTTAGCATAAACAAAATAACCAGTTCATGGTATATTACATTGGCTAGACATTGGCGACCAACAGCCGATATTAGTCCGACATCGACCCGTTTGATCTAAATGAGCTATTAATTGTTTTTAATCTACTAGCTAGTTTTTTTTTTTTTCATGGTGAAATATTAATAAAACAACCTACTGTTTTCTTCTTCATTCACGATAGATCTTTTTTATGTTTCTAAATTAGGAAATGAGCAGACACAAAAGTGATGAACTAACAATGTTCATATTTAATTACTTCAAACAAGCTTCCATCTAATACCCTAATGACTCTCAAAAACTCGACACCACTCTAAAAGTCCAACAACACTCTACTTTATCTGCACCACTCTCTACACTACTCCATACAACAGCCAAAAAGGCTCAATGTTTCAGCCAACAAAAAAGGCTCAGGGTCAATCCAAAAGGGCTCAAAGTCTAGCTATGTACTCACTGTATGTGTAGACTGAGATCTGTGGCCAAAATGGCACTCTTCAATATGTTGATGACCGAGCTGTAGTCCTCTGAACTTAGTTTGGAAAAAATGTTGTGAGCCTGGAAAAAAATAAGAAAAAGGAGGAAATGAAAGCAAAGAGACTTAATGAGAGTTTTGTGTGACCAAAGCAGATGTCAGTGACCTCTGAGGGACTCAGAATGTACACAGGTTGCTTTGTGGCTCTGTTTTGTTTTGTTTGGTATAGTGCCTATTTGCCATCTGTGTTGGGGAAACAAAGCCACTTTGTGAATAAAGGCAAATAGTCCAAGAATTAGGGAGATTATCTGTCTGTATATCTGTAAGGTTTTCTGTCCGTCTAAATTTTATTACACCAAATGATGTTAACACTAGAAAGGCCGGGGGCCTATCAAAGCTGGTATCCTATTTCTAATTACAAAATTTACGTGACTTTGTCATGACACAACAAAGAGAACAATATCATAACAATAGTGGATGGTGAAGAGTCCAACATAGAGTTTGTTTGATGAGGAAAGTTCTATTGGTGTTGCTTATATTATCCACTCATTGTACAACATACACTGCAGCCATCCAACATACACTGCAGTTGTCCAACATACACTGCAGCCATTCAACATAGTTGTCCAACATACACTGCAGTTGCCCAACATACACTGCAGCCATCCAAAATACCCTGCAGCCATCCAACATACACTGCAGCCATCCAACATACACTGCAGCCGTCCAACATACACTGCAGTTGTCCAACATACACTGCACCCATCCAACATACTCTGCAGCCGTCCAACATGTACACTGCAGTTGTCCAAATACACTCCAGCCATCCAACATACTTAGCAGCTGTCCAACATACACTACAGTTGTCCAACATACACTCCAGCAATCCAACATACACTGCAGTTGTCCAACATACACTGCATCCATCCAACATACACTGCAGTGGTCCAACATACACTGCAGCCATTCAATGTACACTGCAGCCGTCCAACATATACTATAAACGCTTATATTGGCAATTAAGCTTTTGTCCATCAACAAAGCTGGTAAGAGGGTGTTCAGATATGTTCAAAGAATATATTTTCAGCTTAATTCCATCTTTTGGTTAGGACTTACCATTTACGACAAATCAATTTTTAGTCCAATTTGAATTCTTTTTCATTTAATTTTTCAAAATGTTAAATTAAGTAGCACAAATTAAACAAAACATACATCACTGTTCAGTATCATGACTGCGTGGTTAAAATGGTGATGTTCCAAAGTAGCTTGTGTTCCATACAACTGAGCCAGGGGAGAGCTGATCCTGTAAACATAGAAACATTGGATTATATGCAGAATTCGTATTGACACCACCATTCAAAAACATTTCATTTTCTCCATTCATGGAAAGTATAAGTGTTATATGAACTAGAAATGAAAAGAAAACTGATTCTGCATTCAATGCCAATACATTTTGGCAAAATCTACATAGTACATCTTGCCAATAAGATACAAAGCTAATCTTCTCGATGCTAAATAGGCCGACATTGGCCCGATATTGGCCCGACATTGAACCAACATGGCAATGCTGGACCAACGTTGAACCAACAATTATCTGCGTATACCCCGATAGCATGTCAGGTCGGGCCAACATCGAATCAATGTTGGCCAACGTCGGTCCCATGTCGTACCAATGAAACGTGTTATCTGACAGAGAGTAAAATGTAGTTGATATATGTAATATGAAAACAATTGTGCCGAGTTCCCATAGTTATTATGAAGTGCCTTAGCTGGGTGGTCTAGTGGTTATACACTGGCCTGCTCCTCTAAAGGACCGGGTGCAATCCCAAGCCTGGGCAACCTTTCATGAGCAACATTGCATCTGGATGTCGTTCAAATGTGACATTAAATTGGCAGTCCCTTGTACTCAGTGTCTATGATGAGGCATGTAAAAGATCCCACCCATGGGGTAAATGAGTAACATGGGTGGACTCTTCATCTCCCTCACCTTATCAATCAACCCTCAATACCGGTAAGAACTGGTTCGAGGGCTACACTTTCCATATCTGTCAATATCTACATGGCCAAATGTGCCACCTGCGTTTTCTATGAGGAGGATAAACGCATGGAAAGAACACTTGGCCATGTAACTATCTTATGACTTTGGCATATGGCATATGGGCCTGGCCTCCATCTACATGCAAGCTTCCTGTAATTTGCAATATGACAGTCCATAAGTATGGTAATTCAGGTGGCCATGTGATCTTCCTCACCGAGGAGACAGCAATTTTTACCGGGTTTAGTGGACAGACCATGCAGCACCCGAAATGTCAAAGTCTTCATATAACTGTTCTGCAAAGGTCTAAGACTGCAGTATTACTAAATGGGTTCACCTTCAAAAATACACTGCTTGTAAATTGGGTACTTACAGTACAATGGCTGGGTGAAAAAAAGCATGTTTTTGCAAGTTTTTGTCCAATAGAATTGGTTAATGTGAGACAGAGTTTAACAAACAGAATTAAACATATAAAAAATTACACAGTACAGTGAAATGTCACCATTAAAACTATCTCCGGTGCAAAATCCACTGGCCCTTAACCCTTATAACATGCAGCGTCGGCCCGATGGTGGCGCCCACATTGGGCCGACGTCAATACTATGTCAGCTGCTATCTGGGAATATAGTGAGGTAGTCTCAATAGTGAGGTGGTCTTTTAAAAAGCGGGTTACTGTGTCTAGCAAGGGAACCAAATAACAAGAGAATAGGGTCAGAATCACAAGATGTACT
Source organism: Alitta virens (assembly GCA_932294295.1). Lineage (NCBI taxonomy): Eukaryota > Metazoa > Annelida > Polychaeta > Phyllodocida > Nereididae > Alitta > Alitta virens. Next base: position 18,179,802 of record OW028584.1, on the reverse strand, counting down.
CAGTAAATCCTATTGGAGAAAATAGCTGTACAATTTACTATTTTCCCCTGTGATAAAGTACTTTTAAAATCCACTGTATTACTACATGGCCAAATGTGCCACACGCGTTTTCCATGAGAAGGATAAATGCATGGTTTTTAGCTAATTATAATGAGGCAAAAACCATGCATTTTCCATGCGTTTATCCAAACGGATGGAAAATGCACGTGGCACAATTGGCCATGTAGTAGTGTTAATACGGGTATCATTTTAATAATTGAAGAATACTTACTTTTGCTGGAAAGCATTATTAGTTCCTCTGTGGTCAAGATCATGACATAAACAAGCAACAATTAACCCCAGTTTCTCAATGTCACTCAGGTCATTCCCAAATTCACAAATCTGAAGAAAATACGAAATATTATCACTGACTACAAACTTGCATATACAGTATACAAACCTCGCCTAATAAGTCAAATATTTAAAATAAAGATTGTATATTTACTCTTTTCATAGATTTCCATACGTCTAAACTTTGCCCGACTCGAATTAAATTATAGGCAGTCAATTTGAATTGGAGTTAGGCTGGTTGGTTTATTATGAGATTAGTGAAATCGTTGTGCTTTATGAACGTGTTACTAGACTATTACATCACAACACTGCCTTAGATCAAAACTTAGCTGCATGGCCATTTGAGTGAAACCAGGCTGGTCTGGTTTTTATCAAATGTTTCATATTTTTATTTTTTTTACCATCCAGCCAAACGGGTAAAAATTAGCATGTGCTATGAAAAAAAACAAAACATTCATAATTACCTGTACAACAGCAAACATGAATTGGCAGACATTGAAAGCGTGTCTCCAGTTGTGATATGCGACGTTCCTGTAATTCTTCCTGACAGTCAACAGCCATTTGACTAACGTCTGCAATGAACAGAACAAATGTGAAATAAAATATTCATTTACCTCAATTAATGCCTGTGGAAATAGATAGGCAGACAGAGAGATAGGCAGATAGGTAGATAGATAGATAGATAGATGGATAGATAGATAGTGATATGGATAGGCAGATAGATAGATAGATAGATAGATAGATAGATAGTGATATGGATAGATAGATAGATAGATAGTTAGATAGATAGACAGACTGACAGTTGGACAGATAGGTAGATGGGGTAGATAGATAGATAGATATAGAGAGAGATAGAGAGATAGATAGATAGATAGGTGGATAGATAGTTAGATAGATAGGCAGTTAGATATATAGATAGATGGATAGATAGATAGATTGATTGATAAATTGATAGATAGATAAGTGGATAGATAGATAGGTGGATAGATTGATTGATTGATTGATAGATTGATAGATTGATAGGCAGTTATAAAATGTTCACACCAGGTGTTAATTATAAGTTTTTGAAAACAACTGCCGATCATTTTGTCACAGTGCTTATATTTATCTTGTCAATCATGAATTTGTTTGCTCACACCTAGAAGCCTTGTTATTTCGTCATCTGCAATTACTTTTACAGATTGAATGACATTTTTTACATTTAAAACTTCATTTTGCGTCATGTCATTTTATTGCCTTGGGACCATGACGCAATAGCGTCTTGATTGACAAGATGACAGCCAATTTAATTGTGCAACTCTAGAACCTAGTCATACACGTCACAGTAATATTCCATTGTGTCTGTAATTTGATATTCAATTATTTTGTCTCCAAGAACCACAATGTTTTTATCTATGATGTTTTGCAAAGTTCATATCTTAATTTATGCTTGCTAATTACATTTTGGATGGCTTTACAGGTTTGAAATAAACTCCGATAAGTATCACTCTTTCCTTCGTTAATTTAATTACTGGTTAAATATATTAGTTAAGGGGACAAATTCCTTTTTAATTGCATATGTTTTTACAAAAAAACAAAGAGTTGATGTGTAGCACATACAGTTGCTATTATTTTCCAGCACTTTTTAGAACTAACTAATTCAAGGATATAATGTTATTGTCATTGCTAATAATTTAGGTAACCTTCGGAGAATCCCAACTGTTTAACAATCATATCTCAGAGCATATTTCTCTGAAACATACCATACTATGCGTTGAGTAAGCATACCAGCAATACTGGATCGCTGATGTCATACATTCATATCAATTTAGTTAATTGCTAATTATTGATAAGCATAAATATTGCCTAAAGTGGTGCGTCTTTCATTAAGAAGCAATATACAACCTACATTAGACCTTCGTTTATATATGATCAGGGGCGTCGATTCAGGGGGGGATGTGAGGGATATATACCCTCCAATGTCTGAGAAGGGGGGATGATCAATGCAATCATCCCCCCCCCCTGAAATTCACAAATGAAAATTACCCTTTTTCACACACTTCAGTTTTGGATCATTTGTGCTTTGTTAAACAGCTTTAAACTTGATATGACATATCAGTACAAATTATAAGTTTGGTATAAGTGATCCACCATTAATGTACCTCTTGGCCAGGGTCGGCACATTAACAGCTACGACTTGTACGAGCAAAGGAAAGTCACAGTGGGACAAAGTAGGTCTACATCCCCCCCCCCCCAACCGTCGAGAGAAATCGACGCCCCTGCATATGATACTCACTAATTTAATGCGATTTTTTAAAAAAAGATCACCATTAGGCAAACTTGTCTTAGGCCAAATAATACATCTCAGTTTTCCTCTGTGCTGCACTGTGGTTTTCAACGATACAATTTCTAGCATCTTAGAATATACCTCACTAGTTATCGCATTTTCATAATTTTCTTTAAGGGGTGGGGGCTTAACTCAGTGGTAGGCTAGTATCGCCCTGCCCTTCTAACCGCTGGGTTCCGGGTTCAATTCCCGGTCGTGCCTATGTTGGATGGCTGTTTCATCCTTTGTCTCATTGCCATGGTCTCTGTCTGTCCTAATTAGCCAATCAGGTGCAGAAATACAGGACATAAAACTCTAATCCACTCACCACCACCATTACATAGCTGTCTTTAAAAAATTGGTCCCACGTCAACTTTTGTCATAACGTGAAATTTATTATTGAGGTGATTTCAAAGAGGGGTTCGTATTTAGAGTGAAATCCTTTTTAAGACCACCTCACTATTAAGACCTCCCTAATAAGTCGGACCATTAACATGAAACTTTATTTCCATATAAATTAACCATTGTAATTTGCCTCATTATGAAGAAAAATACCACCTTACTGTTAAGACCAGTAAATTTTGCCCCAAAGGGTCGTCTCAATGCCGAAGTTCATATGTAGCTGATTAACGAAAACAGAAACATGTCTGTACACATTTGGTCTCTTCCGGCCCCTCGTAATACAAAGGCACTGTCACACAATCAAGTCGCTCTCCTGTGAAGGAGGTTATAATAAGCAGCGCATGCGTGTTATGTCATTTCCGGCAGTGTCTCATGGAATATTACTCCATTGTGGAGTATGGAGGGAGGAATGACACCTTGATTCGGCAAAAGAAAGAAGTTTGATGCTGTGAACTTTTTGGCTTAAGCTTGGAAGTTCACCTCTAGAGGTCACGTACATGGCTAATAACTGTTAAGAAAGGCTGATGTAATGATGAGATGCAAAAATAGAGCAGTGGGTGGGTGGGTGGTGGATTAAGGCTTTACGTCCTACACCTGATGGGCTAATTATGACAGGCAGGGATCATGGCAATGAGATGATGGATGAAACAGCCATTCAACTTAGTTCGGCTAGACTGGGAATTGAACCCGGGACCCAGTGGGTGGATGAGATGAAAATGTATCTAGTCCAAAGAACCATTATATCTATATCAATATTGCCATAGTTAGTAACACCTATGGTGCTGGTAAATTTTTAGATTGTAGACTACAAATTGTATTTTGTCTAAATATGTACTCCTCAAAACTGTATAATTACTCAGTATAACATTGTGAATTTGTGACATATGTATCAAACTTTGATATTTGAAATGTCAATGAAACATATATATATATATATACATATTGCCGTGCATTGTAATGTTTTTGCACATGTACTTACAAAAATACATGGACTAATGCAATCATATTTCAGTCCTACATGTAATAATAAATCTTCTTTAAGCCTACCTCATAGTCAATATGGAATTTATCCATGAAATGCATATCCTTGAAAATCCTAATAGCTGCGACAACCATTTCATCTGTGGTCAGAACAAAATCGTGAAAATCCAATGTTGTCAGGCGCCATTCTTCGGGTTTTGGAATATCCCTTGTCTGAAAATTAAAATAATGTCATTTTGCAATTAACCTAATAGTTTAGCTAATATAATTTCAGGTACTATTTATAACCAGCATTGTCTGGGTTTTGACATGACAAATTTCAAAATGTCTGTAGTAGTTGGCTACTAGTAGTAAAATTGTATCAGTGTGTCATACACAAAAAAATTTCTATACGACTCACTAATTACATGGCCAAATGTGCCACGTGCGTTTTCCATGAGAAGGATAAATGCATGGAAAACGCATGGTTTTTAGCTAATAATAATTAGGCAAAAACCATGCATTTTCCATGCGCTTATACAAACGCATGGAAAAAGCACGTGGCACAATTTGCCATGTATAATTGAAACTATGCAGAAGGACTATAAAGTATATCTAATAAGGATATCATAAACATATATCTTAGATAAATGAATCAATACTATATCATTTCAAGGTCGACAAAATCCATGGTTATGACGTTTTGTGTAAATACGAAATACAACCCAGTATTATATTTTCCTTTGAAATAAGACATGAAAATAGATGAAGTCTAGTCAGCACTGCAACCATGCATTATTAATACTAAAGTCCAGCAGGGTTAATTGATTCCCTTATATGTATATAAACTTTCTGAGTTTAAAATGTCATTTCTTATCGTGCGACCTGGTTGATCTGCATCCGGAATGAGAGATAGCAACTTGAAGATTCTGTAACCGGGGAAAGTTTTTGCACGCAACATACAGAGTCTTGCGTGACGTCCTGACGCAATAAAGAACGTCGCAGAGAGCGTCGTGACGCCAATGACGTCACCTTACCTTTATATTGGCGACGTCTTCATCCGGTACCAGGGTATGATATGAGAGCACCTGAAGATAAGATAAGATAAGATAAGATAAGATAAGATAAGATAAGATATGATAAGATATGATATGATAAACAATAAGATAATATAAGATGAGATAAGATATAAGAAGAGGTAAGACAAGAAGAGATAAGATAAGATAAAATAAGATAAGATAAGAGAAGATAAGAGAAGAGAGGGGAAGAAGAGAAGAGAATACAAGATGTAGAGGAAATAGTTGATTGATTGATTGATTGTTTGATTGACTGATTGATTGATTGATTGATTACTAAAGCCAATAAAGGGCAACATATAATTGAAAACAGCTACATAAATAATGTATAAACGTGTATAAATGTAAACCAAAAATTGGAATAAATTAAAATAAGAGACAAATGAATGAAAAATGCACGAGTGACAAATTGTAAAATTTACATTACATAATTATCATAAAATGCTCATTTTGTTTGCACGTTAGTTAAGATCGCATTTTTGGAGTATAAACTGTCTTTAAAATTATCCATTCACTAAAAGGTGGCTGAATTTAACAGCAATATTCTTGAGAATAAAATCAACAGTATTTTTATTTTTTTTTATCATTGTACTTTCTAATATTTTTGTAGACTTAAAGAAAACACGTACTTCCAGAGCAACAGCCTGCTTGGCTGCCGACCTCGCCAGCTCATCATACAAAATGCAGTTATTGATTCCAAGTCCACAGAATATGGTGAATGCCTGAAATGGAGATGAGAATTAAGTTGAGCGTCTGTGAAGCATGATATCTATGAATATCCCATAAGTCAGGGAGCTGGCTGTGGGGGCATAGCTGTAGTATACGTGTCTGGGATGAAGGAAAATTAAGTGTTATGGCCTAACCTCGAGTGTAGAAGGAGGATTGGAGGTACCATAGATTTCTATATGTTTTCATCTAAAGCTCTAGGATACAGTTTAAGATGTGCTAACCCGGATAATGTCAGTCAATGTCGGTCAGTGTCGGTCAGTGTCTGCCAGTGTCTGTCAGTTACGGTCAGTGTAGGCCAAGTGTCGGTCTGTGTCGGTCAGTGTAGTCAGTGTCGGACCAGTGTCGGTCAGTGTCAATCTGTGTCAGCCCAGTGTTGATCTGTGTCGGTCAGTGTCTGTCAGTTTCAGTCAGTGTCGGTCATTGTCGGCCCAGTGTTGGTCAGTGTTGGTCAGTGTCAGCCCAGTGTCGGTCAGTGTCGGTCAGTGTTGGTCAGTGTTGGTCAGTGTCGGTCGTGTCAGCCTAGTGTCGGTCAGTGTTGGTCAGTGTTGGTCAGTGTTGGTCAGTGTCGGTCAGTGTCGGTCGTGTCAGCCTAGTGTCGGTCAGTGTTGGTCAGTGTTGGTCAGTGTTGGTCAGTGTCAGCCCAGTGTCGGTCAGTGTCGGCCCAGTGTCGGCCCAGTGTCGGTCAGTGTAGGTCTGACATCGACCCAATCTGGAATGCTATCTGGGAATCCGCTAAGTTTTCTTATCTATGTTGTTTGTAGTTAATTACAGATTTTATTTGAATCTTTTTCGTGCCAGATCTGGTGTATATCATTCCGATTTTGGCCACTGTCGTCAGGATGTCATTTAGCGGATGAGGCATGTTGTCTGGGATTTAATAATCATCTTTGTTACAATGTGAGATACTATCATTGAATTTGATATATCCCTTTGTGCTTACTGCTCTTTTATTTGAGTTCATTATAAAGGGAGATGGCGTTTGATAGATCAGGATGCCATCCCAGCTATCCCAGCTTATTACTTAAGCCGAAATAACTAGACGGAACCCACCAATGAACCAGTACAGGCATGAGTCTTTTGCAACAGCCATGAGAGTATCCAGCCCAGTACACAGAATTATCTGTTGGGGCTAAGTACTCCTTCTCAATAGCCAGCTACCTTAGCTCCCCATCCACACTGCGTGCAATAGAGGAAAATGTTACACTGAGGGCAAATGTGCATGCCTGTTAGCATTTCAACAATTTTGAACCATCAAATTATGATTTTTACCATAAACTGTCAAATACACCCGCATCCCCAGTGTTTATAGCCTACATCTCAGCAAATGAAATGGTGATTACGTTACATTTGTTAGTCAGATCAGGTCATTATTGTTTATTAACAATAAATATAGCATATGGTCCAGTTTAATCAAACTGGACAACATGCATAATTTACATGAATAATTACCATGTTTCTCACATGAAATAAAACTCAACTCAAATAACGTTAGGTAATATATTATATGTCATGCTTAGTGAGAGGTTTCAAATTAATAAAATATATTTCATATACTTTGGGATGTATTCTTTAAGTATATTGTAAACCAAATGATTTTTTATGGTAATGATTAATTCACCAATCATGATTAATTGAACTCCAATCACTTGGTCCTTAGTTCAATTCCTGGTCGAGCCTAAGTTGGATGGCTGTTTCATCCTTCATCTCATTGCCATGGCCCCTGCCTGTTCTAATTAGCCAAATAGGTACAGAAATACAGGACGTGAAGCCCTAATCCACCCACCATAATTAATTAAATAAACCAGAGAACACACTATATCGGCTCCATGTCGGCCCGGGGTTGCTCTTATTGGATGAACGTCGGCACAACATCGGGGTGATCTGGCATGAGATCTGGGAAATGAATTCAACTCATGTACGAATACACCCTTTTCACACGGCAGCCATGTTGACATTTTTGTCTCATTGACCTCTCTGTGCACTCAGATATAGTATTGCGATGTCATCAGTAGACAATGGCCATGGTGAGGACATAGAGTGCAAGAACAATGGAGAAGTAATGATGAGGCAAAAATGCCTACATGGCTGCCATGAAAAAGGTGTGTCGAGAACCCAGATAGCACGCCAGATTGGGATTGGCAATCATCAGAGCGATATTTATTTGATTAAATATGTTATTCGGGCAAAACTGCAGTATGGCTGACCCAAATTTATGACCAAATTTAGCTAGTTGCTATGTTTTTGACATCAAGTACTTGACTTAAATTGATAACGTCACAAACAAGTGACGGAAATTTCTACTTTTCAAGGCAAGAACGCAGTTTATTTTTATTTTTCTTGGGGCCTGCCGCCACAAACCCCTGCTAACCTTCAATAAAACTTAGTCAAAATAACGATGTATTTCATATTGCTGCCAAATATGGGGATAAATTTGAATCCGCTATACTGCCCTGAACCAGTTATTTGGAAGTTACTTACCTCAAATAATTCCTCATCATTTTCATCAAAGCTGATTCCGCTACTTTTGTTGATTAACAGGGCGACTCCTGAAAAATAAAAGAAACTGAATGATAAACACAAATGTAATTTACATGAAATCTTAAAAACAAAATATAAAGAAAGTCTGATGCAAGTTCATGTAACACGAGGTCAACTTTGGCCTCATCATAAGTCGTAAACACGTTGAGTCAATATTAATTTTTGATCATGCTCAAAATAGGATGTCAACATCTTACTGTACCGAAACTAAATGCTAACATTTTCACAACCTCCCGCAAACTGCTTCCGAACTCGCCAAACCAAGCCGTCGGCCAACGAAGTGCCATATTAACATACATCTGAGCACACCAAGTGATAGATGTCAAAAACAACAATTTTCTCAACCTTCCGAACCAAACTTACGACCAACCCATTTTTATTTTTATTATTATTCTATTTCACTAAACGAATAATCAGGAGATACAAAACGGGAACTGGAAACTCCTTAGAGCTTATAGTACTCCCACAGCGTAATAATTAAATGAAGTCTAAATTACAAATAAAAATAAAAATATACAAGTAATATTTACTTACATGTAAGAAATATATCTTTTCACATTTACTTTGGGAGGGTTTTCCATAAAAATGGACCTCTATATACAATCAGTTTATTAAGACTCAAGACTCAAGAGAATATTTTATTTTGACCATACATTTACATAAATAAATCTGTCTGGTACAACTAAAGATAAATTATTGTATACTATATGGTCAAGGAGAGGTGACTAAGTTGTGGTAACAATGCTATCATCACGCCCCCTTGTGTTTCTGTGTATTAGTTACATTGCAATGGAATTATAATAATAAAAAACTAATTCTCAAGGCTTAAAGAGATTAATTATTGGTCTTGGTGACCTGATATCACCACGATGCCTTGTGCTATACACATGAATGTGTACAGTTGGCAGAGTACAGAGCTGCTCACCAAATCAACCAAATATTTTCACAACTACATGGCCAAATGTGCCACGTGTGTTCTCCGTGCGTTTGGATACCATGAATTTTCCATGCGTTAACCCAACTCGTGGAAAATGCACCTGGCACATTTGGTCATGTATTCCCAATCCATTTTTTAATTTTCAGAATCAATCATTCTTGCAATCTGCCAGAGCAATCCTTCGACCCATAGAATCGAGCTGTTCATACCAAAAGGAGTGACTAACCTAAATTTTACGCAACGATTCCAAGACATAGTGTTAAACCACCTGCTGAACCATACCTTCAGCCAACAAAGTGTCACAACATATACAAATTCTAACACCAAACAATAAATATCCAACCAAAACATTTTTCACAACCATTTCCACAACCATTCTGCACAAAACCTTCAGCCACAAAGAAATACCACAGAATAGAGTAGCTGACGGTGTTGCACCTTGCTATACTCCATTGAGCCCACCGTGCTTCTCTAATTTCGCCTGTAATTGCCGAGCAGTTGAGAGTGACATCAAAGTGGGCCCTAGAGAACAGTGTGGGTCCAAAATGGCGGCCACAAAATGCACATGCATAATTGGGCCACCGTTTTTGTTAGTGGGACATCCCTAGGGAGTCCTCAAAATACAAAGACCTCCCATACACAATCTCTAAAGTTGTGCAGAGAGCCCATCCGAAGCACTAAATAAGGTCCCTCACAGCTTTAGTACAATGTCTATTCACTGATGAAGTGCCAAAATTCGGAGAAAAAAAACCGCACTAGTTTTTCATGCCAAATAAACGTGTACATCAAAGAATGAACCACCATAAAAAGTCAGCCCAAGTACTTCACTTGTCCAATCTAGCATATGAACAAAAATTGGTTGCAACTGATTGTAAGCAACCCAATGTGTTCTTGGTGTCACAATATTAAAGAAACCAGCATTAATGCCATTTCAGGTCTAAAACAATAGTTGAATCACCAAGTGCAAACCTTGTTAGATAGATAGATGGATAGATAGATAGATAGATAGACATGGAAAGTGCCTCTAAGGCAAGTTCTTGCCGCTATGCATGGAGGGTTGATTGATGAGGTGAGAGAGAGAGAAAAGGAATCCACTCATGTTACACATTTACCCCATGGATGGGACCTTTTACTTGCCTCAGCATAGACACAGAGTACAATGCACCACCAATTTAACTAAATGCGAACCCAGGACCATCAAAGGAGCTTGTCAATCTGTTACCTGACCGATGCTGTGACTGCTATAGACCAACAGGTGCTGTGTGTAATGGACATTGCAAAACTATGTGAGTGCAATATGTGTCTATATATTAGAAAGTAGTTGGATTGCATTGGACTGTACATACATGGCCAAATGTGCCACGTGCTTTTTCCATGAGAAGGATAACTGCATGGAAAACGCATGGTTTTTGCCTAATTAAAATGAGGTGAAAACCACGCGTTTTCCATGCGTTCATCCAAATGCACGGAAAATGCACGTGGCACATTTGGCCATGTATGTACAATACTAGTAGGTATGTGCAATATCTATTGGGTAGCAACATGCATAAAGCAAATGGAAGCTGTAGAAATAAGTATACAATGCAAAAACATTCTCCGAATTGAAGATATGCATTATTTTAAGAATGATATAATATTATTGTTTTGCACTTCTGGCGACAGCTCTGAATAATTCATCGTTTCCTCTTCTAAAAGCCTAATACAAATGTATGGAATAAATGAAAGGACAACGTACAAAAGGTTAAATGCTTAGCGTTTTATTAGCCCTATTCACCCTGGTCATTTACACAAGGACAAAAGAACATGTGGGAAAGTTTTTTATCATCTAAATCTAATAGATTTGGTATCTATAATGTAATGGGCTACTTGGCAAAGGGCAAGCACAGTGGTGGTACTTGTGTTAACTCTTAAGCCTCTGCCTTAACCCTCGTATTTAATGGCTGAAAACGAGGGTTAAGATTAACCCGTTGAACTTCGAAGTCAGTAGAATGTATGAACTAAGTACTGGTGAACCATAAATCCTAAAAATTTATGTTTAAACTACGGTGAATTTTGCTGTTCCAGATGTTGTTTCAATTTCAAATCTTCGCCAAATATTTTGATAAATACTTGAGTTACCCTCTAAGAAAATTTATAACTAGTAAATTCATTCGTGCACAGCACATGGCTAAATCACACAGAATATGCAAGGCAACAAAGGCAAAACACCTTTTAAAAGACAAACCAATTACCTGATTACCCTAATTACTCTCATTAAAATTAATGGCTTAACACAACTAACAGCAAATATCCAATACCACCTATAGCAACAACACCATCTACGAGAGAATCCAGAATGACAAGTTGCACTTGCAAGCAGCAAATTTACTTTACACTTTGCTCAAATTACATTTGGCTTCTAAATCTAATTACTGTTGATGAAGCTATAGCTCTCCTAGGTCCTATAGTGGCCGTTTGAAGGAAAGTTAGAAGCTTGTTTGCATTTTGCGTGTCTTTCTATGTCCATTAGGTTTTTATGTATGTTTTTGAGCAATCATTTTTATTTTATTTTAATGGATGATGGTATGGGTGGTCTTGTAGTAGTGAGAGTGCCTACAGTACAACTCAAAGATTATCATCAGTCTTTTACTAAGAAAGCTGAGCTAGACAGAAATAGACTGAGCTAGACTGAGCTAGGCTGAGATAGACTGAGCCAGACTGAGTTAGACTGAGGTAGACTGAGCTAGGCTGAGCTATACTGAGATAGACTGAGCTTGACTGAGCTATACTGAGCTAGACTGAGCTAGGCTGAGATAGACTGAGTTAGATTGAGGTAGACTGAGCTAGACTGAGATAGACTGAGCTAGGCTGAGCTAGACTGATATAGACTAAGCTATACTGAGATATACTGAGCTAGACGAATCCATCCCTACATCAAAGACAACCAAAATATTCCAGAGGTCAATCTGAAGTGAATGTGGGATGTTCAATTAGCAGTGTGTATGCGGAATAAAAAAAAATACTGAAATGCATAGTCAAATTAGTGACATGGTTTAGATTTTAACGTTGTCATCTCATCATTACATCTGCCTCGTGATATAAAGCGACATTATTTTCGGAATAACAACAGTGGCAAAATACAATAATCACAGTCTACCATGTTGAGGGTCTGTCCGTTGGGTGTTTTGGCAGTGTCATATAAACATACGTTGGCACTCATATAAACATATGTTGGCACTCATATAAACATATGTTGGCAGTCTGTCAGCAACTTCAAATATCATTAAAACACTATACATTCACAGTTTCCACGGATTTTTCAAAAGCATGTTTGTCAGTGCAAACCGATCGACATGCAATATATTCAAATTGCTATGTATGGGCATCAAAAAATCAGGAGAAATGCTAAATAAGTATTAACTGCAAAACGCACTAAGATAATCATACTCTATGGTGACCCACATGCTAGCGGCATCAAATGCCTTAATGTGGGTCTCCATGGGCTCTCATAATGTATTTTCTGTATAATTCATACCGTACTGTATTTCTGTTCCAATAAAAAATCTTCTGCATCTGTATCTGTCCACATGTCATGTGGCAAATAATTGACTTTGTCCATTTTGAGAACCTTGATTCGAATGACATGTAAAAGAAGTAATCCCTTCTATAAGACAGGCTTCATCTTTCATATGATGTTTAAATCCCTTACATTTCATTCAAAACAACATCATCTTTTTTGTCTCTGACTGTTTGTCCTTTTACATCCCTCATTCTCCTATTGGTTTTATCATATTTTCACTTACCTATGATTTCAAAATCTCGGTTGCGAATCGGTTTACACAATAACGCTTTCGGTGAAAATTCACCACTAGAGGGCAGGAGCTGAAAATGGCAAAATAACAATTGGTTATCCACGCTTACACCAGTTTAATATGTCTTAAACGAAGTTAACCTCTTGCAACATCATCCAAGAAAACTTACAGAATTCTGGAAGCGCGGGTCATTTTGAACGTCAGAGATGTTCACAGTTTCTCCGGTAGAGGCCACTAGCATCCCCAGCTTGTTTTTCCGCCATATTTCTTCCCATTTCCGGTTCCTGCACAAAAAACAAAACAAAAGATTAATTTTTTTTAAATAGGTTGGTATTAGCATATCAGGCAATTGATCTATGTATTTATTAATTTTTCATATCCAAGGCATTTTAAGAATAAGTTAAAGTCAGAGACCATAGCTTATAGAGAATAATAACATAGCTTTACTACCAAGATTTTAGGCCTCAGTGGCACAGTGATGGCCCAATGTCATCAGTGATTGGCCAAATGTTAGCCCAATGAGGCATGCTAACAAGATGTCAAGAACAGACTAATGGACAACCAGCTGTGCATAGCAATGATTTATCAAGTTCAAGATCTTATACACAGCCAGCCATGTACTTGATGCTACGCAATTGTGTGAAGATTAATTTGCAGTGTAAACTGCAGCAAATGATGAAATTAATTAGATTTTGAACCAATCTATCAAGATGCTGTAAAGGTCGAATACAATCGTCAATCTAATCTTCTGGCTGATGAAGATTTTGTTTAGTCTCCGAAAATAGAAATGCAGAAATTGAATAAACACTGGAAATCACACAACCCGGTAATTAATTCATCTCACGAAAGACAATATTCTCTTCCGAATTTGGTGGAATAATCCAATGTCTCAAGGAAAAAGTTGATGTCTGCTGTAATCATAACAAAGAAATTAAATTTTAAGAGATCTAATCTCCCTTTTCAACATAATTCTTTGTTACAGGAATTAGTTTTCACCAAGGACATTGCTTTGTGAAAAATTTATATTTTACACTTGAAATCTCTTGTAATATAATGATAGTCCTCATTCACTTAAGAAATTTGAACCTTCAGATGTTTTCTTGAAAAAGTGATGAAATAATGCACCAAACAGTATCACTACATGTAATGTCTATTCCCAGACAACATGCCAGATTGGTTCTGCAACGCTTCAATATTGGTCACTATTGGCCAAAGTTGTGCTGACCCAGATAGCATTCCAAATAATTTCAACATGGAATGCTATCTGGGGATGTCTATTCGTTCCAGTGTGTGAGTTGAAATAACACTTGATTTGGATTGATTGATTGATTGATTGATTGATTGATTGATTGATTAATTCATTCATTCATTCATTCATTCATTCATAATATTACAGTGGAACTAAGGTTACTTACCCAAACTGAGATCGACCATTCTTCGAAGGCAACAGGTCAAAAACTCTGCTGAATTCTGTTGACTGAAAAGCAAGTTCAATATCATATTATAAAGTTTGGATACTACTAAATTTAATCTGAAGCTTATTCAGCTTGCATTTCCATGAGCAAGTAGGCTTGATGATGAGAACTTTATGCAATTCCAAATTATATGCTGCAATGACTCTGGCCAACCATTTCTGATAGATGTTGGCCTGACCTGGTATGCAGTATAGGATATACCCAGATAGCATGCAAAATCAGCCATTGCTCCAATGTTGGCCATTGAAAGCCAATATTGAAATGATGTTGATCCAGCGTGGCTTGCTATCTGGGTAATGGGTAATTGATATATATTAGGTTGTGATTGCAGGTAACAGGCTAGGTTGGTTCAATATTGGCCAAGTGTAAGCACCTTCGGATCACCATTGACCCAATGTAAACACAGCATCAACATTATTGGCTTGACATCCCAGATAGCATGTGTGCGGGTCGACATCGTTCCAAAGTTGCCAACGTCAAACCGATGTCAAACTGATGTCTAACCGACGTCTAAGCGACGTCTAACCGAAGTCTCATCATTCTAAAGTTGCTCATCAGTTGCCATCGTCTAACTGATGTATAACCGACGTTTAAGCGACGTCTAACCAACGTCTAAGCGACATCTAACCGTAGTCTAACCAACGTCTTACGATGTCTAACTGACCTCTAGCCAATTTAGTATGTTATCTGGGATATACCCAACATTAGCACGATTAATTTCGGCTTGCTGTCTGGGCTCGACTCGACTCATCATATAGTCGCGGAATCAAATTCATTTGCCAATTTTATGTCGCATGCAAACAAATCCCAGCTGAGATTAAGCATATACAAGTTCATTCTGACTCACTGCAGACTATTACATCACATGCTAGAAGATTGGATCAGATTATTCAAAACATACCTAATGACTCATCCTGCCACAAGTAAACTTGATAGCCCTTGGAAACTTCTATAGAATCATGACAAACTCTAGTTGCGTCTTTTTTTAGACTTATGACGTCAGCAGTATGCTAAACGACCATATATTTTCTACCCAAATTTTGCATGTTGCATTTAAAATACTGCCAGATGAGACCAGATACAAACAGGAAACATGCAATGGCGAAACAAATCTTTAAACTGCGCACTGGCCTTGCATGATCAGCTTCGAAATTTTCCATTTTGCAAATTGTTTTTTTATTGCACAGTTGCATATTTTGTTTAAGTCAAGCCACCACATTTATTATGATAACCAGCAACTTAGCCACAAAAAAGCTAAAAATATGTAGTTTCTGGATCAGCCACTACACTGAATGTGATGAAAACGACTGTACTTTGCAAATAGACAATGACAGATTACCCTACGCTGGTCATAATTTCACATATCCATAAATTGATGAACAGAAGTTTGTAGGAAATCAGATCAGGACCATTTTTACACCCTTATTAGGTTATCATTTTTAAAACTCGTCTGTGTGTCTTTCATTGAACTGTAAAGCCTTTATTAAGTATAACTTGCAACAAGCAGCAGTTAGTCATGAAATTATGACTTATTAGTAGAGTTAGCAGATTTTTGGCAGAGTCAGTCAGAATTCGAAATTCAACTGACGCACAGGTCTAATAGCTTTCTTTGCAAATTGCCCTACCATATATGTTATATACCGAGGTGGTCGTAATAGTGAGGTTATGATTACAGATACAACTAAATATATAGACCTTGTGTTAAGATCACCTTACTAATTGTAGTGATGTCCACAGCTCAATTTGGCAGTACAGTTTTTACATGTTAAGGGTTATGCAATCAAATATAGCATTCACAATATAATCTGCAGGGGTTGTAATTTTGAGATATTACATTTATAGGTTCACTGATACATGTAGCAGAAAATGAAGCCTTAATGCCAATGTTGAAATTTTCCATGACTCACAGAACTTCAGTTGATAAATTTGATCAAAAAACTGGCTACATGCAGGCAAGATACATCTGTTAATATATCATACTACTTTACCTGCTGCTAGACTAAACTATCGATCCAAATCTATCTCCAGAAACAGGATCCAACAAAACACTTACTGCCATCTGGTGTAAATACTATGTACAAGGAAAATATATGTTGGCCCATATGTAACTTACAGAGATTAGGGTATCTGGATGGGTCTACCAACAAATTCCAGATGGCATGCCTCGTTTGCTAGACATCGGCTACGGCTGCCGACAGCCAACATACGGCAGCCAACATTGGAACGATGTTGTCCGGATCTGGCATGCTATCTGGAATTTTGCACTATAGTAAATTTAAAATAAATGTCCACTTGATTTTTTGGTTTTATTTATAAATGTATGTCATGCATGGAAGAGCACAAAATAAATGAAAAGTAACCAAAAAAAGTCCAATCCCAACTTTCTAACCCATAAAAAGCCCTCTCTGTCCAAATTACCCTTAAGTTTCCATTTGTTTTGGCCACAAAGAAGCAGCAGAAATTACAATGGCCAATATAGCAACATTTTGGTTATTTGGTTCCCAGAGTTGTTTTTATCAGCTAGAAAGTTGGGCTTTGACTTGCTGCTAACATCTCTGCTAATTTCTGTGCTGCTCCATGCCATTTATGGAAAAATTTGCCCAAAAAACAAGTGGATATTTATTATGATTCCTAGTATAAGAGTAGTCTTAATGGCGAAGTTCATCTGTGTATACAAAAAGGTGGTGGCCCCTGGAAAACTACAGATATATGAAATGCACATCAAGCCCCAAAATACATTACATATATCTCGTAGGATTTCCTTTCGTAATATGAATGCACAGGGTAAATATGCTGTTCCACAGGGGGCTATAAATCGACCCATTTCGTCTGCCTGGTGAGGATGTTTTTGATGTTTTTTTCTGTCTGTGCACTTTCTGTATGTTTTGTTTTGCATCATTTTCATAAGTTTGTAGTAGTGTTTCAAAGATATAAATAGCTTATTGTCTTGTGATTAGTCACATTGCATTTTTTGTTTAGTGTTTTATAATTATTTATGATAATTTGATTATTTATTCAACATATATTTTGTTTATTGCTACTCCAAAGATAGTTTTTTTTAAATATTTTCTCTTTTTTTTCTTGAGGAAATAATTCATAATAAGAGTAAAATAACTTAAATTTTGAAAAAAAATAACACTCCTATCAATTATAGACACATTTTATCAATTGAAAACAAAAATTGCCATTACCTTAGTTACCATTAAAAATGATTTGATATAGAAAAAAATTTATATTATGCGTGGAGGAAATTAGCATATCTTTCTCAAACCACTGCTTCACTTCACCCAGGTGTAAATGGGTACTTGGCAACATGCAGTGATGGCAATTGTAGATTGCTTGACCAAAGGAGAACTGCAATGGCTGCATAATGGCTGCATACACCCCAGCTAGGGAGTTGACAAAGGCTCAACCTAGAACAGGCCAACCAAGGGTGTAAATTATAATGTCAGCTGAGGGAGGATGAAACAGCCATTTAACTTAGGCTCGACTGGGAATTGAACCCGGGACCCAGTGGTTGGAAGCCCAGAGTGCTACCACTGAGCTAGGCCCCCAACCCCACATTTAATCGGAAGTTGACAATAGAATAGAATTGAATTGTAATATTTACCCCATTCCTCTGTTCCTTGTCACTCAACAACACAACACATCTTTCACATTTGAGCAAAGTTTTTGCCCGAACCATGATCTTCTTCACCACACTGTCCACAGAGGTCTGCTCTTCGAATAAGTCATGGACGACTTCTAGAAGTGCCTGCAATTAAGAATTAACAACCTTATAAAATACAGCTGAAAGCATAATGAAGACTTATTAATATATGTTGCAATGATGAACACGTGTACAAATAACCTGTTTAAAACATGAATGTAAGAAATAGCTAGCTTCAACTTTATCAAAATTACAGATAATTGGATTTTTTTGACATTTTAATGAAGTTAAAAAGTGGTTTTTCATAATATCACAATTTAGTCTAAAAGTCTTCAATATCAGAAACATAGTTAATGTGATGATTTGTACCAGTTTAATCGATATAACACATGATCCCTAATTATTAATTACAATATAATAATTAACAAAACATCCCTAACTTCATTATAAAATTGTAATACTGCTTGCAAAACAGCCATACAATGCTACTTTAAATCACAATGTACTGAATAATGTACATCCGCATCATAGTGCATATCCGCACTCATTCGGATATACGTTGCCCGATGGTGGTCGCTGTAGAATAACACATATTTCTTACTGCGAAAATATATTTACCTTATTACGGTCATATTCCCTGGTGTAACTCTCGATGGCTTGGGCATTGCTTATGGCCATCCCACAAAGGGTCAAGTACATCTCCAGTGTCTGAAACATTCATACAACATCAATAAAACATCCCGCGGACTGTCTATGGACATCCAGATAGATAGATAGATAGGGAAGTGCAGCCCTCTAAGGCAAGTTCTTGCCGCTATCGAGGGTTGATTGATGAGGTGAGAGAGAGGAGAAGTCCACCCATGTTACACATTTACCCCATGGGTGCGATCGTTTACTTGCCACAGCATAGAAACTGAGTACAAGGGACCGCCAATTTAACGTCTCATCCGAACGACATCCGGCTGCATGGGATGATGCTCATGAAAGGTTGCCCTGGCCAGATAACCTTGTGATACACTAGAACCGGTATGTTATGACCATCGATGTAAATGAAGAGTCTTCTAAATGACTACGTGTTGTCATAAACGGCAATTATATGTAAAATCATACAATGGTTACACGTGAGACATGAAGATGTGCACAGTTATTGCACACCTGAAAATGTCAATTTACAACGAGGACGATAGACCGAGTCGTACATAACTCGGGTGTACATATTTCATGTCTCACAATGTAACCATTGTGTAATTGTTTTGTACCACTAAACCCCAGTAATTTTACCAGCCAAAGTAGGTGCCTTATTTTTCAATATTTTCTATTTGCGAATAAAAAAGATAGCACCCCGTCTACAATTCATCTAAGTGATTAATTATAGTCAAATAGGATAGGGAGAGAGATGGTCATCTCAGCTTTTAGAAAAACTGAATTTTAAAAATCGGATTAAAACTGACAAAGTTATTAAATAAAATTTACAAGTAAGTCAGATCTTAAGAATCGCGTGCACTCGCTGAATCCATGATTTCTAGCATAACGCTTGCGACGTTGCTATAGGCCTAGCCCACTCTCTGGCTAACTGTTGTACATAAGGATTTGTACAATGGCGTAATGCTAACTTGCACTGGTGAGTGGTACAATTGGTGATGTATTGCACTTATTTCAGTCATTTGACAACATTTGACTTAATAGACGACTTATTAGGCTACCTCTGGTTCTTTTGACAACCTTTGGCTATATTTAGTCACATTAGACTACTTCGAGTCATTTTGATGACCTTTGACTATATTTTGCCATATATGACTACTTTGAGTCATTTTGATGACCTTTGACTATATTTTGCCATATATGACTACTTCGAGTCATTTTGATGACCTTTGACTATATTTTGCCATATATGACTACTTCGAGTCATTTTGATGACCTTTGACTATATTTTGCCATATATGACTACTTCGAGTCATTTTGATGACCTTTGACTATATTTTGCCATATATGACTACTTCGAGTCATTTTGACAACCTTTGACTCAGCTTGTACCATGTTAGATGACTCTAATTGAAGTAATTTAGTCATTTTGACAACTTCAAGTTTAAAGTACAGTTGCACACGTAGTGTCAGAACAGACTGCAACATTGTATACGGGGTTCACATATTAAAAATATACCACCTCTCAAATCTACACAAATCTATAAAATGTGAACCATTCTTCATGTTTGCCATTTCAAATTATCTAATGTATTACTATTTGTCAAATTAAAATTGAATAGTACATTTTTTGATTTATGTTGATCTACAAAACCACCAATGAGCAGAACATGTTATCTCTACAATACTTGAAGAGAACAACTGAAATTTTCTTGTGACACTAAAGACCTGTACTTAGTGTAAATTCCTACTCAACTTGAGTTTTGAATAACCAATTTCAAATTACAAAAATGTTCTCTCAATATTGAGGTTATACGAGATGCTTTGCATGGTTTCTGAAAAACTGCAACTTTGAATGATTACATTTCTAAGAAGAGCAATATTAAAGAGGTGTGGTCGTTGACTAGGGTAGTATTACCCTCATGATATAAGACAACATTTTATTTTCCTCCTAATAGTTCATTTTGTGATTAAGTACTGTGGGGTTCGCTTCATCCTCACAATCGGGTGGAGACCTGACCCATGTAAGGTTTCCCTGTATGTGACCTTTGACCTGAAACTGTGCTTAACCACTCAAAAGCCACGCTTAGCACCCCTCTAAGCAGTTATATATTCATGAACTTCCCAATGTTATGAAGGGGTAGCCAGTGAGAGGCCAGGGGTTAAAAGGGCACCAGAGGACAATTAACATAGCAATACAAATTCACACTTTCTCCCACTAAATTTAAGAGATTAGGAGGGGTTTTCTTTGAAATATTGATTAACTGGACAATAAAGTTAATAACACCCTGGTTGTGAATTTAAAGGAAAACAAACTTCATAACTGTTTATAAAATGGCCAAAATTCTAGATTTTACCAGGCCATAAGTCAAGGTACTTGAATGTCAAAATGGCTCGCCTTATAAGGAAATATTAGGGGTCATAAAATGTCCACTATAACCTGGTTCCATTAATTATAAACAGACTAGCTTACCACATAGAAAAAAATCTTGGAAATGTACAGTTCATTATAACAAAATTAATAATATTCTTATCTATATATCTATTAATACCACCTCGCTGTTAAGATCTTACAATATATACAAATATAATATTACCATATGAAATTTAATATACTATTAATACATAGTATTACTAAAAAATATGGTAAAAATATACACCATTAATATTAATATCAATATCAAACCATAATATAGACACAATATTAATAAATAATAAGTTTGTTATTAAAGAGCTTTATTAGAGAGAGATTACATTATCAGTTAGAAAATTGGTTGACTTAATGCCAAAATGTCTGTCAATTTTGTGCTTTGCATGAATATGACCATCTTAATTATGCTGATCATGCATGTAAAAGCCTGCACTACTTAAATACATTATACAGGTATCTCATACATAGCATGATGCCCATAAACTGAACACCTGTTATGACATGACCCCCAGAGGTGAATGACCTCTAGGTCACTAACCTTCTCATCTTCCTTGATGAAACCCTGCATGTCATAGTCGGCCACACATTGGCTGCCATTTTGTTGGTGTAGTTTGTTAGTTACTTGCACCACTCCCACGACTTCTTCATCAGCATTTCTTATGGGCATACTCAGAAGAGAGTGGGTTGTGTAGCCGACTATTAAGTCCACATCATCACTGTACCTAGGGTCCTGGAAATAAATAAAAATAAAAAAATTGTGTTAAAATATGTCACAAAATATTTTACGACATCTCAGTACCTGGGGTCCCAGAATTAAACAAATCGTATCAAAGTGATATTATGTCTCCAAATATGTTACAACATGTGTACCTAGGGGCCAAGAAATCAGTAATAATATAGTATTTTCACTTAGCAGCCCTAAATTCAGCAAGACATAAGCTCCTCTTATTACTCATTTTGCTTTTCAGACACAGGAGATCACAACTAACCAATTCAATAAATATAATTTTCTCAGAAAACAACCAAATTATAAGATGTCAAATATACATTAAAACGCACTAAATACTGCTGCTAGGATGCACTCTGCATCAGCCAATAACCACTTTAAAATGGCGGGATTTTTGTTGGCCAATAAAATTGCAGTATTCTGTTGTAGCCCCCTGGTGGAAATGTCGAGTAACTTCCGTGAAAATCCACTATTAGATGGCGCTTTGGTGTTAAAAAGTGAAAAAGTCTAATATGTGAAAAAGTCATATTGATAATGACTCGAATGACAAATGGCACTGAAATTAGTTTTGCAAATTTCTGTAGTGATATTATCTTATCCACTTCGTAAAACTAGCTAAATTTTAGACAAATTGAGACAGTAGTATGACAGTCAGTATAGAAATTTTTTTTTACTCTATCATGATGGCATCCCCAGTAAATAAAATTACAAAGATGTTTATGAAGACTGTTGAAATGATGGAAAACATTACAAATGACTCAGTGAGATACTTGGCAAAAAGATCGCATGCACCGTTATTGCATGCAATAGAACTATTATCGAAAGAGAGGATGTCAATGCGAAATACCGTTTGAATGACAATGAGATGACTGATGTATCTGTCATAAAGGAACTGCTTTTTGGGAATATTTCTGTTTTGTCCAAATTAGAATGCTTCCAAATGTTAAATTACTTAAGATCATATCGACAATATTTTTGTAACATGTCATGATTTGTAATTATGCCAATTTAGGCATGAATAAACATATATATATATATATATATATATATATATATATATATATATATATATATATATATATATATATATATATATATGATCACTACCATGTCCTTCATCTAACTATATTCTTAGTCAATAACTGATATGGGATAGTTATACCTTGAAGTTTTATTAAATATTAGGATCACCTATTGGTGCATCTACTGACCACAGTGTTCTAAAGCCCCTGTCACACGGGCCGGTTGTGCCGTAGTGAACCCGTAGTATTACGTAATAGTTGCGGAAATCGCTACCCGGCTCGAAGCCGGCGGCCCCAATACGGCCACCCGTGGATACCCGTGGATACCCGTCAAGCACCCGTGGGACCCTTGGCCAAGCCGCGAAACCCGGCCCCGGTAGCCGGTTGTGCCATGCATGTGCCATGTGTAGAAATCTCACGGGTGAAAAAAAAAAAAAAAAAAAACCGTGGAAGCCGGCGGGTGACCCGTAGAAGCCGGCGGGTGACCCGTAAAAGCCGGCGGGTGACCCGTAGAAGCCGGCGGGTGACCCGTAGAACCCGCCAATTAACCGTCCCTAAATTCACCCTTTAGTAAAGCCGGCAGCTTGTTGAGGGGTTCTACGGTTAACCCGCCGGCTTTGACGGTTAACCCGCCGGCTTTGACGGTTAGCCCGGCGGCTTCCACGGTTAACCCGCCGGCTTGCATAGCAAGCAATCGTGTTTGCCCAGTGTCATCCTGTGTGGATCCAATGCGACGCAATGACGCAATGAGCTGGGTTTATTATGTAATCACAGCGGGGTACGTTATCCAGGCAGTATATAAAGATTGACCAGTGGCTATCAGATCATTCAGCATCTTGCTACCAAATTGAGAAGACAAAGAATACACTGCTCCAGAAAATATTTTTTATCATGCCGATGAAGAAAATTACTGCACCTAGGACCAGGACAACTGCAGTTCCTGCTGAGGACACAGAGAAATCGCTCTCTTCACTTCAAGCCAGCGATGATGAAGTATCTTCTGCTTCATCAAAGAAGAAGAGTGCTCTTCCTGTGAAGGAGAAGATGGTGAAGAAGTCTGCACCTGCCAAGCGGACTGTACCTGCCAAGCGTACTGTACCTGCCAAGAGACGAAAAATTGCCACGAGGTCATCCTCAGATGCTGCCAGCACGGATGAGTCCGAGAAGTCTGCTCCTGCGCCTGCTCCTGCGCCTGCTCCTGCACCTGCGCCTGCTCCTGCACCTGCGCCTGCTCCTGCACCTGCACCTGCTCCTGCACCTGCAACTTCTCCTGACACTTCACCTGCTCGCTCTGCAGGTCCTGCATCACCTGTTTTCTCAGGTAGAGGAAATGAGCCTCGGAAGAAGCAGGATAAGCTCTTCCTGCCACACCAGGATGAACAGGAAGTTGCGGATTGGTACAGGGACCACCCGATATTTTATGACCGGACCCTATCGGAATATAAGGACACCGGGAAGAAGACGGCCCTCCTTAATGCAATGGCTGCCAAGTTGAGTGTCTCCTGCACCGGTTTGCAACTCAGGACTTGGCTTGAATCCATCAGGACTAGTGCCGGAAAACTTATGAGGCAGGGGCCATCCGGAACTGCCAAGAGAAATCCCACAGAGAAAGAACAGTGGATATGTGCCAACTTCGGATTTCTAGTTGACCATATCACTAGAATTCCCAGTCGACAAGGAAGCAATGTTCTTTCAAAAAGACTTGCAAAAGATAACAGCAGCAGTGCTGCAGAAGAATTCGGGCCCCTGGAGATTTCGGATGACCCGGATATTTCCATGGATATCCCCCCAGCTCCTGCCAAGCGTTCCAAGGGCGGCCCCTACAAGAAACGTAGACAGGAACCCCAGGAGGAACCCCATCAGCAAAGAAGAATGGACGAGCTCATGGAATTGGCCAGGAGCTCAACAGGTGCCCTGCAGGCATCTTTTCACCAAATGGCTGCTGCTGCTCCTCCTCCTCCTCCTCGTCATCCAGTAGATCTCCACGAAAGGAGAATCCGGGCGATGGGAGACTACATCGTTGCGGAGTGCCTGATGATGGACACGGACACATTCGATGACTTTCATACGCAGCTGATGCCTATGATTTTCCAATTAAAAGGAAACCTTATGAGGAACAAAAGGCAGCCACAGCAACCCCAGCACCAGCAGCACCAGCAGCAGCACCAGCAGCAGCACCACCAGCAGCAGCACCAGCAGCAGCACCAGCAGCAGTTCTTCGCTCCTCCTCCTCCTCCTCCTCCTCCTGGGCTTCAGTACACGACCATCCTGAGTCCACAAAAGAATTGGCCACCTGCAACTGCAGCTGGACCATCTTCACTGCCTCCTTCTGGCCCTCCGTCGATGATTTCTGAAATGCCACCTAGTAGCTCAACACCACTCAATATGAGCCAGTATCTCAACTTGTAGACAACCAACTTGTAGACAACCCCGGCCTTTTTCAAGGCCAAACAACCCCGGCCTTTTTCAAGGCCAAACAACCACGGCCTTTTTCGAGGCCAAACAACCCCGGCCTTTTTCAAGGCCACCAAATCCTCCCAAAAGAGCACGCCTTGTACACATATTTGTGTTAACAAGCAATCAAAAAAAAAAGTTCCCAAAACCCTCCAAACTTTTCTCTATCTTTGTCCAAAAAATAATAATATTTTAGTACAAAATAAACTTGTTCATATTTCCTTTGGATTAGATCACAATATTTCTTTATTATACACTTGAACTATCTTTCAGTAGATTGCATATTATCACACTTTACTGAAGTTTTCATATTTCTTTAGAAACAAATTTGTTGCTAACTTAATAATTTTGAGCAAAGAAGACACCATTTTTTTGGTTCAGAACTGCCGTAGTTGTTTCTTGTTCAGAAGTGCCGTACTTTTTTTTTGTTCAGAAGTGCCGTAGTTGTGTCTTGTTCAGAAGTGCCGTATTATTTTTTTTGCTTCAGAACTGCCGTAGTTTTTTCTATTATACTGCAATGAAAATAATGAAAGTACGGCACTTCTGAACAAAAAAAAAAGTACGGCACTTCTGAACAAGAAACAACTACGGCACTTCTGAACAAAAAAAATCTTCTTTGCTAAATATTAGTAACCCTGACACCACCACACTTAAGTTAATTGCAACTTTGTTTCCTATAAGGAAATATGAAAACTTTATTAAACCAAAAAAAACAACAAATACGGCATTTCTGAACAACCAACAACTACGGCACTTCTGAACAAAAAAAATCTTCTTTGCTAAATATTAGTAACCCTGACACCACCACACTTAAGTTAATTGCAACTTTGTTTCCTATAAGCATGATAAGGAAATATGAAAACTTTATTAAACCAAAAAAAACAACAAATACGGCATTTCTGAACAACCAACAACTACGGCACTTCTGAACCAATAAAATATTTTGTGTGGGTCAGACAGGAACTTTTTTTTTATTACACAAGAAGTGTACATGGTCTGCTCTTTTGGGAGGATTTGGTGGCCTTGAAAAAGGCCGGGGTTGTTTTGTGGTTTCTTTATTATACCATGTCATCTTGCCATGGCACACTTCCTTCTTCTGAATTAACATAGTCTACCAGGTACTGCCGTTGACTCTTGGCTACACCAGTCATTGAATGGCCTCTAGTGGGTGGTGGCATTTCATCAATTTCTCCAGCTGCCCTCCAAGTTCCTGGGGTGATTACATGTGTGTCTGGATCTTCCTGGTCCACCATGGTGTTCTGGGTAGTTGGATACCTTATTCGCATCAGATTGTGGAGGCAGCAGCATGCAAGGACTATGGATTCCACTGTCTTGGTCCTCTGTGGCATGGTAGTCAGGAGACACCTGAACCTTGCTGAAAGGATCCCAAATGCATTTTCCACAATTCTTCTTGCCCGGGAGAGTCGGTAATTGTATATCCTCTGCTCCTTGGTCATGTTTCTTAGGGGCAGTGGCTTCATCAGCCAGGTTTTCAAAGGAAAGGCATCATCTCCGACAATGAAGTAGGGAAGAGGTCTTTCACCAGGAACGATTGGTTCAGGTGGCGGTAACCCAAGGGTCCCTTCTTCAAGTGCTTCCCTCAGGACTGTCGTGCTAAATACTCCTCCGTCCGATCCAGCTCCGTTAGCTCCACAGTCTACATTAAGGAACTTGTAGTCAGCATCCACAAGAGCCAT